>PVKH010048936.1:0-10348 GCA_004027955.1 Chaetophractus vellerosus | reverse complement strand
TGCAGCAAACACGCTCCTACCAGGCACTGAACAGAGAGGGCTGCCAAAGAGCACCATCTGCTGGTAGACCAAGGAAGTGAATGTGAGAAAATTAAAAATAAACAAGAGAGGCTTTTTTCAGCCTTTATAGCCTAACACCCAAAGGCTCTAGGAAGCAGGTCTGCAACCCATTACTGGGTCCAGAGCCCAGTTTTGAGCAACTAACAGGCACAATCCTAACAACCCAGGACGAACCAAGAATCAAAGAGCAGCAGCAACACACAGCCTCCCGCCACTAAATCCCTATGAAAGAGAAAGAAATTGAGTATCCAAGTAAAGTACCATCCTAATCAGATGGCTACACATCAGCAAAAAATTACAAGCCATACCAAAAAACTACTAAGAAAATGGAAGGTGTGGGCCAAGAAAAGGAATATATCAAAGCCCCAGAAGAGACATAGGATTTGAGAGAACTAATTAATGAGGTGCACACAAATTTCCAAAATCAAATTAATGAGTGGAAAGACAGTATGGCTAAAGAGATAAACAACATCAAGAAGACACTGAATGAGCACAAAGAAGTATTTGAAATCCTAAATAGAAAAGTAACACTGCTTATAGCAATGAAAGACAAAATATGTGAGATTATAAACACATTAGAAGCATACAATAGTAGACGCAAAATGATAGAAGAAAGGATAAGTGATACTGAAGACAGAAGAACTGATATTAAAGTGGGAAAAGAATGGAAAAAATTGGGCAGGGGATCAGGGAGTTGAATGACAACATGAAACGCAATAATATACGTGTCATGGGAGTTCCAGAAGGAGAAGAGAAGGGAAAAGGGACAGAAAGAGTATTTCAGGAAATAAGAGTGGAAAATTTCCCAACTCTCACAAAAGAAATAACCTTACATGTGGAAGAAGCATACCGTACACTGATCAGAATAAATTCGAATAGACTTACTCCAAGATACATACTACTCAGAATGTCAAATGTCAAAGATAAAGAGAAAATTCTGAGAGCAACAAGGGAGAAGCAAACCATCACATACAAGGGAAGCCCAGTAAGACTTAGCATGGATTTTTCATCAGGCGAGAAGACAGTGGTATGATACAATTAGGATACTGAAAGAGAAAAAATGCCAGCCAAGAATTCTTTATCCAGCAAAATTGTCCTTCAGATATGAAGGTGAATATAAAATATTCACTAACAAACAGAAACTAAGAGAATTTTCAAAAAAGAATCCACCTTTACAGGAAATATTAAAGGAAGCCTTAGAGCCTGAAAGAAAAAGACAGGAGAGAGAAGCTTGGAGGAGAGTACAAAAGAAAGAATTGAGAAAGGATAACCAAAAGAGTAAAAAGACAGACAAAAATATGATACGACATAAGAAAACCAAAGAATAAAATGGAGGAAGTAAATAGTGCATTTACAGTAATATCATTGAATGTGAATGGATTAAACTCCCCAATCAAAAGATACAGGCTGATAGAATGGATTAAAAAGACATGAGCCATCCATAACCTGCTTACAAGAAACTGGCCTTAGAACCAAAGATACAAAATGGCATTGGAAAAAGATACTCCATGCAAAGAGTTACCAAAAAGGAGCAGGGGAAGCTATACTGATATCAGACAAAACAGACTTTAAATGCCAAAAAGTTATAAGAGATACAGAAGGTTATTATTATTAATAAAAGGGATAATCCACCAGGAAGATATAACAGTCATAAATATCTATGCACCTAACCAGGGTGCCCCAAAATATATGAGACAAACTCTGCCAAAACTGAAGGGGGAAATAGACATTTCTACAATAATCATTGGAGACTTCATCACCCCACTCACATCATTAGATAGAACAACTAGACAGAAGATCAACAAGGAAACAGAGAACTTGAGCAATATGATAAATGAGTTAGAATTTATAGGCATATACAGAATGTTGCATCCAAACTCAGCGGGTTATACATTCTTCTCAAGTGCCCATGGATCTTTCTCCAGGATAGACTACATTTTAGGGCACAATGCAGCTCTCAATAAATATAAAAAGATTGAAATTACACAAAGCACCTCCTCAGGTCAAAATGGAATGAAACTAGAAATCAATGATACACAGGAAAAAGATAAATTCGCAAATGTGTGGAAGCTAAACAACACACTTCTAAATAATCAGTGGGTCAAGAAGAAATTGCAAGTAAAATCAGTAAATATGTATATTGAGACAAATGAAAATGAAAACACAACATATCATAACATATGGGATACAGTGAAGGCAGTCTTGAGAGGGAAATTTATAGCCCTAAATGCCTATATTAAAAAAGAAGAAAGAGCTAAACTCAAAGATTTAACTGAACAACTAGAGAAACCAGAAAAGCAAGCAGAAGGAAATAGATAATAAAGATTAGAGCAGAAATAAATGAAATTGGGAACAAAAAAACAATAGAAAAAATCAACAAAACCAAAAGATGGTTCATTGAGAAGATCAATAAAATTGACAACCCCCTAGCTAGACTAACAAAGGAAAAAAGAGAGAAGATGTGAATAAATAAGATCAGAAATAAAAGGAGGGGGGAGGCTATGAATGACCCTACAGAAATAAAAAAGATCATAAGAGGATATTATGAGGGACTGCATGCCAACAAACTAGACAACCTAGGTGAAATGGACAAATTCCTAGAAATGCACAAACAACCTCCATTGACACTACAAGAAATACAAGAACTTAACAAACCAATCACATTTAAAGAGATTGAATGCGTCATCAAAAATCTCCCAACAGAGAAAAATCCAGGACCAGATGACTTCACAGGTGAATTCTACCAAGCATTTCAAAAAGAATTAACACCAATTCTGTTTAAACTCTTCCAAAAAATTGAAGAGGAGGGAAATTCCCAACACATTTTATGTAACCAACATCACCCTAATACCTGATAAAGACACTACAAGAAAAGAAAATTACAGACCAATCTCTCTAATGAACATAGATGCAAAATTATCAACAAAATGCTTGCAAATAGAATCCAACAGCATATCAAAAGACTTATGCATCACGACCAAGTGGGATTTATTCCTGGTGTGCAAGGCTGATTGAACATAAGAAAATCACCGTAATACACCACATTAACAAATTGAAGGAAAAAAACACACGATCATCTCGATGCAGAAAAGGCAGTCGACAAAATCCAGCATCTTTCTTGATTAAAACTCTTTAAAAGATAAGAATAGAAGGAAAATTCCTCAATATGATAAAAGGCATACTTGAAAACAGACATCATATTCGAAGGTTAAAAACTTTCCCTGTAAGATCGGGAACAAAGCAAGGATGCCTTCTGTCACCATTGTTATTCAACATTGTACTAGAAGTTCTAGCAAGAGCAATTAGGCCAGACAAAGAAAAAAAAGGCACCAAAGTAGGAAAGGAAGAAGTAAAACTTTCACTATTCACCAATGATATGATCCTATATATAGAATCTCCTAAAAAAAATCTACAACAAAGCTACTAGAACTAATAGACTAGTTCAGCAAAGTGGATTAACCACGTACATAAAGGACCTGTATTCAGAAAACTACAAAACATTGCTAAAAGAAACTGAGGAGAACAAATAAATGGAAGGACATTCTGTCTTCTTAACTAGAAGTTCTAACTAGAGCATTTAGACAAGAAAAAAAAAATAAAGGCATCCAAATAGTAAAAGAGGAAATAAAACTCTTACTATTTGTGGATGACATGATCTTATATTTAGAGAATTCTGAAATGACTACAGCAAAGCTACTTGAGCTAATATATGAGTTCAGCAAAGAGGCAGGATAAGAGATCCACATGCAAAAATTGGTAATTTTTAGTACATTAGTATTGAACAATCTGAGGAGGATATCAGGAAAAAAATTCCATTTACAATAGCAACAAAAAGACTCTAATACCTAGGAGTCAATTTAACCAAAGAAGTACAGGACCTATATGCAGAAAACTACAAAACGATGCTAAAAGAAATCAATGAAACCTAAACAAATGCAAAGACATTCATGGATTGGAAGACTAAATATCATGAAGATGCCAATCCTACCCAAACTGAGAAGTGTTGGTAAGGATGTGGAGAGAAAGGAACACTTATTCACTATTGGTGGGACTGTTTGGCAGTCTACTGTGGAGGACTGTTTGGCAGTTTCTAAAGAAACTTGCCACGTGACCCTGCAATACCACCACTGGGTATATACCCGGAAGAACTGAGAGCAGCGAAACGAATAGACAGCTGCACACCTATGTTCATAGCGGCGTTATTCACGATTGCCAAAAGTTGGAAACAACCCAGATGTCCATCAACCAATGAATGGATAAATAAACTGTGCTGTATCACATGATGGTATATTATGCAGTGATAAGAAGAAATGAAGTCGTAAAGCGTATGACAACATGATGAACCTGGAGGACATTATGTTGAGTGAAGCAAGCCAGACACAAAAGGACAAATACTGTATGAATGGTTACTATGAACTAAATATATTTTGTAACTAAGTGTATGATTCCATTTATATAAAATGTAAATATAAATCAATTTATAAGATGAAACTTGAGTTATGTAGGACTAGGAAAGGCATGCTAAGGGTTGTAGAGTTTTTCTTTTTGGAGCAATGAAATAAATCTAAAAATTTTTGTGATGAATGCACAACATTGTGATTATACTAAAAGACTTTGATTATTCACTTTAGATAGATCATATGGTACGTGAATATAGCTCAATAAAACTACTTAATAAATAAATAATTCTGCAAGAATAGCCAGAAATAGCAGCTATTTACAGCAGGGGAAACATTGAGAGATTGAGAGGGCAGGAGTTTTCTTGTTTTTTTTTTAAATTATTATTACAGAAATAATGAAAGTGCTCTAATAGTGATGGAGTTGTTGAATGCACATCTATGTGATTATACCAAATACCATTGATTGTACAGTTTGGATGAGTTGTATGCTTTATTAATATGCATTTGTTAAAAAAATTGAATTTCAGATAAACAATTAAAAATATTTAAGTATATGTCCCATGCAATCAAAAAAACAAAACAAAACCCTCACCTATCTTGAAAATACTTTCAGCCATCTTGTTTCTTTCTGCATAATCAATCAGAAGCACTCTCAATATGTTAGTCATTAGAAAAACCCAAAAACTCAACTAAAACATTTTTCAATCAATAACACTTCTATTTTATCACCATGGCCTTAGGAAAAATGACCAAGTTCAGAAATCCATGGAGACCAAGTATGAAACCTTTTAACGTACAGCCCCATATTTTGGAAGATGGAATAACTCAAGCCTGAGTTTGCTCCAAGATGGAAATTATTGCTACCTATTGAGGACTTTTGATACTTAAAATTTAATTAACATAAATATTAGAAGCCTACACTCATTCGTTTAACAGACTTATACTGATTGCCAGCCATTTGAAACTGAGTCTTTTGAAAGTCTGTCCAGGACTGTGGAGAAGGTTCGCATAGAAACATAATCTGTTCTTTCACCCGTTTAACCCATGGCAAATCAAAGCACCCCTGATCCTTGAGACGTGTCTATACACAGATTTACTACTTCTTGGTTCCAGTCACCCACTTTCCTCTTAAGCCCTGTATTTTGAGGTAATATTAGCATTAAACACTGTCTCTCTTTGAAATTGTGCTGTTTCTTCCAGTCTTTCTTTTAAGCTTCTTCTTTATGATGCTACCTCAAAAAAGTCACAATCTATTTCTAGAATAACCTTTGGAAACATCTCATTTATGTTCCAGTCCCATTCTTCTGAGAAGGTCCCTTATTTCCAAGAGATACCTGGAAGTGTAACCTCATCGTTGAAGCATGAACAAATAAAAACTTAGCTTTGGTTACTTATGCTGATGAGTAAATTCTTACAACCCATGGGAAGAGCTTGGGATTTAGATTTGAACAATTTTATTTGAGTCCCAACCGCATCACTTAACTAGCTGTGTATTCTTAGGTCAATTAAGCAACTCCTCTGAGACATAGTTTCTTCATTTGTAAAATTGGGATAGAATCAACATTTCCCAGGGTTACATGAAGAATATGGTCATGGCCAACACACTTGAATTACCTTTCCTTTTCCTCTGGCTTCATCCTCTATGGATAATATTCCTGGGTCTCGTCCCCCCATTCCAGGGGTTCTATCTATTGTGTCAAACTCCTTTGACTTTCCATACAGTAGATAGTATGTATAGTGACTTCAATAGTTACTAACCCTGGCGACATAGATTTAATTTAATTCAACAGTAATTGCCAACTCTTCCCCAGCCCCTGAGATCTTTCTGCTTACTTCCACAACTGATTTTTAAAAAATAATTGGCAGCGTTTGAGCAGGATTCGTCTTTTTCAGGTTCGAAACATAACTTGTTTGAAGAGCAGGTGACTTCCTCAGAGTAGTCTCCCGTGAGTAAGCCTTTTCCCATCCTCCCTTTTTCAATGTACTGGAAGAAATACCTCACTATTGTGATGGCTGTTTGATCCACTCAGGTTTAGAGATTACTAGTTCAGCAACACCTGAATGCTCCTGACTTGTGCAAAAGGGAGACTTACTAAACAGTTGATTCAGACACATAGAGACGGACCACAGGGGAAACTTCGACAGCCTTCCGGCCCTGCCAGTCTGAGTTCCACCATGGCGCCTGCTTCCTGGTGCACTCTTCCACCAGCACGGCCACTGCGCCTCAGCCCTTGGCCTGACCTCTTCTGAGGGAATTCTGTCTCGGTGGACACTAACTGAGATGCCTCACCCATGCGCTGCACATTTCGAAGGTTTATGCCGTAACTACTGTGTTTCTTAAGGTTCTTTGGGATGCAAACTACAAGTCAATTCAGGCAATCTTAGAGGAAAAAGAGCAAGAGGAATCTGTGAGAAGGATATGGGGGTATCTCAAAGAAACAAAAAAGAGTAAATAACCAAGACAGGAAGAAAACCAGCAGGGCTGCCGACATTTTTTGTCTCTAGAGCATGGCGGCTCACTGGACGTGGCCTCGTGGCTCCCTGGTGGAGGCCTCGGTCTAGGAAGTGCCTCTCAGCCCACCTGGGGCCAGATTGCTATGCCCAGACGGCTCAATCACAGATTACAGATGTCATTATGAAAGAATAAACAGTTGTTCGGGGGCCGGCTGTAGCCCAGTGGATAGGGCACCGGCATACCACATGGGAGGCCCCAGGTTTGGTTCCCGGGGACCTCTCCTAGCGGGCAGACCACCTTGAGAATGGCAAGCTGCCATGGGCGGGCCAGAGCCGCCGTGGGCAGGGCAAGAAGCTGCCACGGACAGGGCAAAGCCGCCACGGGCAGGGCAGGTCGCCTGCAGATGGAGCACAGCCAGCCACCCGCAAACTGAAAGCCGGCCGTGAACGGAAGCAGAAGCTGCCCACAAGCGGGGAAAGCCGTGCCTGCGCAGTGACCCAGTCTCGGCGCGTCGCCGCAGTGGGGGGGAAGGGGAGATATGTAATAAAATAAATAAATCTTAAAAAAAAAAATTTAAAAAAAAAAAAAACAGTTGTTGGGTACTCACCCCAAGAAGTGTCTCCTACACCTAAATATGCCTTCAAGTGTGAGTTGTTTCTTTTCCTGCTGCTTTGTTTTTGTCTCTTTTCTTCTCTCTCTCTGCTTTTGAACAACCCAAGCCTTGCTCCAAAAGGGAAACACCTCCATGCTAAGCAAAACCAGTTTCTTCTTCTTGTGGATACAGAAGGTTACTGATGTTCCCCATGTGCAGTGTTTCCGTGGAATACATCTTCAGAGGATATTGGGAGGCTGTATATTGCAGGAGTCTAACTTCAGACTTTTCAGTTGTGAGGCCGAGTGGAAGGCATCCTGCTGGGGCTGCATTCACAGCCTGCCACGCGGACGAGACGTGGGCAGAAGCCTCCTCTTCATTCCTGCTCTGCTGGGTTGGTACAGCAGACCCCTCTGCACCACTCCTTCCAGTGTTGAAAGGCTCAGGGATACAACTGTGAAGTAGAGGGTGTCTGCCCTCAGGGTTCTTGCAGTCCAGGTGGGAGGCCGACAAGGAAGCCAGAGCCCAGAGCCTGGGGTTACCTTTTAAGTTCTGCTCTGCACGGCACTGAGGGGAGGTGGACAAAGACCCGTAACCCAGGACAGAAGATTGGGAGCAGACCTGCAAATGCAAGTAAGATACTCTTGAGAGGTGGGGGAAAGGGTGCCCTGGTCAAGGAAAACAACGCTGCGATAGGGAAGGAGAGTTGATAAGGCTGCAGCACTGGGGGAAATGGCGACGACTTGGTGGGACCCCAGACCCTTTGTTCCTGCCAGCGCTGAGGAGTTGGAATCTCCTCCGAAAAGCAAGTCCGATAGAACAGCTAATCTCCAGAATTTTGAAAGACATTTTGATAAAGAGAATGCTTTTTGCATTCGTTTGAATCTGGCCTTGCTTCTTGCTATACATCAGGCCCAGCACTGCCACCCACTCAGGGACAAATTGTGCCAATACTTAATAACAGTCCACCCACATGGGCTTTTAAAATCAGTATAATTACAAGAGATTATAGCTCTTTCATGTTAGTAATTAATTTGTTCACTGTTTTTAATCATTGATAAATGAAGAACCAATTCTAGGTTACCTAAAAGTACCCTAAATTCTGAGCAGAGTTTTAAACTTAAGGTTTGAAAAGGTTGTTTTGTTCTGAGTCAGAACAGACCTATTCTATAAAAGAGCAATGAGCGTTCCTCACCTGCAGCTTGTTCTCTGTTTGACACACTCCACCTTCCCAAGGGGCTTTTCTTTTCTTTTCGGGTCTAATCATAGCCTGAAAAGTTGATGGACTGAGAAAATTAGCAGATTGCGTGGTAAAACGCGTTCAGCAGCACGTCCGTTTTGTTGGGCCCGCTCTGTGAATTCAGGACCACCGTGTTCCAGGGAGACTCCTACGACTCAAATGGCAGTCTGAGGCATAACTTGGAAATAAAGTAACACATTGCTCTGGGAGGTAGTTCATTTGCTAATAAGTGCAGGGAAAAAAGGTCTTTGGGTTATTAATTATATACATTTCCACTAAGCTACCTTGGTTAAAGACCACTCTTTTGAAACTGGAGATATAATTATTGTTACACATTTTGTAACAGAATATTTATCATTAGATAAAATTAGAGAAATATGGCAATCTTAATGAAAAGTAACTGTGGCAAAAGGAGCCTGTCTATTTATTAGGAGTTTAGCAGTGAGTAGCCAGTTAAATCCTCTACTTGTTCTCTCTCTAAAAGCCAAATTCACACTCATAAGAATTTTCTTGTGTAATTTGAAGGGACCCAGTGAAAATTAGAACATCTGAGAATTTCTGAAATTTCAACCCATATTTTAAAGGCTGCAGGGCTGGTGTGCTTAAGATGAATGGATTACAAATATATTGATGCTTACAGGATGAAAATCTTGGAGAATTTGGAAGCAAACCTCTTAAGAAAGCCTGGGAATAAGGCTATAGAGAAAAATTACATGCCACAAGTAACCTGGAGACACAACTTGTTAGAGTAAATGGATTTTCATCCATATCTTGAGGAAACATTTTATCTCGTTAAAACATGGGATTACATTATTATGGTGACTGTGCTTGAGCTCAATAAGCATTCTCAAGTAGCCACCACAAGCTACGGAGAATAAGAAAAGAACAAGATGTGACTTGACTCTTACCTCAAGAATCTTACTGTCTAGTGGGGGAAAGTCACACTAAAAGGAACACGGATATGAAGATACAAATGAAGTGCACTGAGATTGAAAGGAAGGCGTGGCTGCAGTGGGGAGAGCCAGGCATGAGTGACACGATGATGGAGAGCAAAGCAACCATTGGGCCAGGGAATTCTAGCCCGAGCACAGACACGGTAGCCCCGTTTGGCCTCTGTTTAGGGTGTGTTTAATGGGGACAAATGTGAGAGAGGGCCTTAATGCAGAGCTAAGAGATGGAGACTTTGTTTTGTAGACATTGAGGAGGGTTTGAGGGTTTCGGCAGAGCCTCATCATTTCATCTGTCAAGTTTTCTGGCAACCATGAGTAGGGTGGATTGGAAAATGGAGATGTGCACAAAGGGAAAATTTCAGAGGTTCCTGCCATATAAGAAGTAATGAACAGTGGGAAGGGAGTGGAAGAGAGATACAGAGCTGACCTAAGTAGGTAGAATTGGCAGTCCTTGACTTCAAAGGAAGAACGTGATGATGGCGGCTTTGGAACTCACTGCCTACTGGTGGGTGAAGCTGCTGGCAACAACTCTTGATCCTTTCCTTTGTTCCTCCGTATGTGAGGTGTTGCTTTTCTCTGAAGGTTTTTTAAAGCCCTGCTTTCCAGCAGTTTGATGTGTCTAGGTTTCTTGTTTTGGGAAGTTATCCTGGT
>PVKH010048935.1:0-10153 GCA_004027955.1 Chaetophractus vellerosus | reverse complement strand
TTCATACAAACATCCCTTAATTTACAAAGCCTCAGTTATTAAAACACATTGAGGGGACCTACAGTGTTCAAGGAACTTAAATATAATATATCATACCAACCCAAGTAAACCATGCACAAAAAAGTTCATATAAAGTCGTTCACACGTAGGTTCACTTCCTTATACCTTGGAAATCTGGCCAAGAAGATTGCCAACCATGGAAGGTAAACCTGGGCTGCCACCCCATATATTTGATTATCCCACAAATACCTATTGTGTAACATCTTTTCTTACCAAAAAAAAAAAAAAAGTGGCTCTTTGAACATGTTTTTTCCCCCACCTTGGAGTTTACTATCCTGAAGCATGAATAAGTTCTATGCTTCTTTCTGTACAAGGAAAATGGTTCTTGCAGTGGAATATAAAGGACACATATGCCTGACCTTGAGAGTGTTTGTTCTGTGTGTGTATTCCACTTGAAGTAAAACGGTCCTGGATTTGGGTATCACTGAGTTGAGAAACACAGGCACACCATGCCCTTGGAGTAAAGCTGATTTAGCCCTGACACTTCCCTATTTGCCAAGCCAAAGCTGTTGCACAAATCACACACTCTATAAAGAGGAAGGGGGAGAAAACTGCTTCTTCCAGTTTTTCTGCCTCAGGGCTGAATCGGATACACCTGAGCTTCAATTCTAACGCACCGCCAGGATGTGAACTCCTAACCGTGACATCAGCAACCTTGTCTAGGACAAGTACATTTTCATGGAGTGACTGTTTGAGGCAAATAATCCAACCCCTACCAAAAAGTATAGTAAATTAAACACTTCATGTAATTTGATTTAGAAAGAGTTTCCTTTTCAGGTTGTATTTCTAGTTTTGTCTGGTTAGGAAATTTGGTGGGTAAGAGGGTGCAAATGCTGTTGAAGTAATAATGATAGTTGACTTTTCTAACGGGCCTCTATAAGCACCTGCTTTTGAAATAAATGGTGTAATGAAGGTTGTATGTGTCTATAAATATTTTCTAGTTTTGAGATTAGTGGATTTCTAAATGTGCGTAAGGTCGTTATCAAAACCATAATTCATTCTAACTGGTAGAAAATTATCTGATTATAATCTGAGTATCATTTATTACTTTTCATCATTGTTAACTCTCCTGGAAAGACAATTATCATCTCAGCTGCAGTTTTCATTTCAAATGAAGAAAACCATCCCTAACTAGAACAAAAAATATATTTCTTTTGTTTTTATATTTAAAAAGAAACTTAAATAGTTACTATGGCAATGAAATATGATTGTGGTTAAAGGCAAATATTAAGAAAAGTTGCCAATCTAAGATGATAAACACTGAAGAGCTGTAACACACTGACAGTAATTCCAAATGAAATTCTATAACCACTGGTTTTATAATGCATTTCAAAGCAGAATTACGACAACTGCTCCACATGGCCAGGAGAAGAGCAAATAGTCGTTGTCAACTCAAATTTTGTTTTTCTTATTTCACAATGGGTCAGTTAATCTCCTAAGGACACTTAGTAAGTATTATTTTCTCCCACCATAGCAAAAGAGAAGGATCCCAACGCCTAGCTAAGGGGTCTTCAATTGTACTCAGTGTGTAGTGCAAGTCTGCTGAAAGTTTGTTTGTGAGACAATGACCTAGGAAAATAATTTGGCAATAATGTGGAAAATGAATTGGAAGGAAAAGAAGATAAAAGGCAAAAAGATCATTTGGAAAACTAGTAAAATAGTATCAATTTTAATTAAAATGGTGACAAGAGGGCCAGAGAGGGTGATGGGAGAGAAATGGTGAAGGCAACCTGTGAGGGTTTCCAAGTGATTGGCTAGAGGAGCTGAGGGAGTCAGAAACGAGGAAGTTTGGCAAGACAGGGGAGAAATTGCATTTTTGTTTGGAACATGTTGCATTTAGAGATTTGTAACAAGCAGCTGAAAGTGAAAACAGAACCTCAGCTAAAACATTAAGAGTGGCAATAACGTCATCACTAATCGTCCACTTTAAGAGTTGAATGTGCCCGATATTGCCAATTTGGAGTAAAGAGCCTAATGTGGATAAAGGACTGAACTTTTGAAAATATCTGCATTTGGAAGGTCAAAAGAGGAAAAAGAATTAAAGAATGAAACAGAGTGGTTGAACAAGCCTATGAAAAACCTAGGATGGTACCATATCTAAAAATTTAAGAGAAGAAAGACTGTGTATCCAAGCAGAAAGGACCTTTTCAATAGCACGTTTAAATCGGGAAGTCTGTTTGCAAAGCGCTAAGGAACTACTGAGTGATGAGACTCTGGAGGCTGCAAACTTCAAGAAAGGAATGAGAAAAAAAGATAAACTAGCTTGAAAAAGTCAAGGAAAGTATTTTGAGTAATCTTCCACATCCCATCCTGTAGGCTGAGGGAAGAACAGGAAAGAAGTTAAAGGAGCCAACATCCTGGCAGATGAACTCTGTATGACAACTGAAGACACAAATGAAAATATCCCTTGAGAGAGGGAAGGAGCACTTGTTCCTCAGGAACAAGAAAGTGAGGGGAAAAAATAGGAGAATCTTCAAGGGAGTGAAATTGAGGGATCTTGAGATTAAATGCCTACAGTAATATGCATAGGAGACAGAGTCTGGGAATGCAGGACAGAAGCTGTGAACTTGAAATAAATGAGAAAGTTTGGAACATGTACTATGGGAAATATGAACACTAAATAAATCACTTTAACTAGGTACTTTCAAATCACTATGTATTCCCACCAGTAGCATGGTCTTTTTCCTCATGTGTTTCATTCCTCCACTTAAGATCCTGGTTGCCTTAAAAACCATTCAATAATTAATATTCTGTATATTAAGCTAACTCACCAAAATTTATACTTTGCAACTGGAGTCTAACTTGTGCCCATTCTTCTTCTACAAACTAGGAAATTGAAGACCCTGGCCAGTTACTACATTTTAAAGTAAAGGAAAAACTAAAGTCTTCATTTATTGCTTTAATTAAACGTGCCACCAGTTTATCAGGAAAAATCTTAGCTGACGCCTTAGAGAACAAGTGCTTTGGAAAATTACATTTGGCCCCTTCAAATTGCTTCTATCATGTCAAACGCTATTGTAGTACAATATATACCATTGTTTTTCTGTCCTAAATTGTCACATCCTGTTGCTCTGCATGCGTATTTAAGTGCCAAGTTACGCCCTAAAGAGAGCTGTTTTCCAATGGTGGGTCTGTGCACAGTTTCTTAATAAGAATCTTAGTTCCAGATGAAAGAACAGATCTGGGAAGCAAGCTTCCAGAGCAAGCAAATTGCCAAAGAGAACATACTTAGTTAAAAGTGGAATCGAGTTAGATTTCCAAGTTCCGGCACATGATTATATAAACATGTGTGATACCAAATCTTTCTTTGCAAATGGACAATACCCCCACTTTGGGCAAAGTTTACATTTTTTTTTAAAGATTTATTTTTTATTTATTATATATCCCCCCCTTTCTGCTTGTTCTTGCTGTGTTCATTTTTGCGTTCTTCTGCTTGTCTCCTCCCGCTGCAGTGACCCGCCGAGTCAGCTTACCGCATGGCGGCCTGCCTGCTCACAACGGCTTGTGGTGCTCGCAGGGGCTTGCCCTGCCCATGGCAGCTTGCCTTCTCAAGGCGGTCTGCCCACTCGAGGAGGCCCTGGGAACTGAACTCAGGGCCTCCCACGTGGTAAACCGGAGCCCTACCAATTGGGCTACAGCCAGCCCCCAAAAGTTACATTTTTTAACATTAAAAAGATATCAAATATTTAGTGGAGAGTGTTTCTTATAACTTTTGCCTGATAAAAATACCCAAAATGACAAGTTTCCATTAATAGCGAAAAGAAAAAAACTTATCTGGTCAAGAATTTCTTGAAGGAAAAGTCTAGCCCCAAATAATCAAATGGGAAAACAGAAACTATGCCAAATCCCTCGGGATCATAAGGACAGGCCAGCATCTCTTTTCTCAAAGGAAATGATTTCCTAGAATGGGGATGTTAGCTTAATTCGTTTAAAATCCCCCAGCAGGGGGATATTAGTTTAATTCAGGTTCCTATCAATTTACATGTGCTGTCTCCATACAAGGAAAGTAGAAAGGAATGTATAGGAATGTGGAAAAGAAGACTCACCTATCTGGCCGGGTTCTGCCTTCATGAATAGGTAAACACACCTTCAAGGAGAAGCATTCATTTTCTCTCTCTCTCTCTCTCTCTTTCTAGCTCTCTCTCTAGCTCTCCCTCCCTCCTGCCTGGCTTGTTAGAGATTTCTGAGAACAAGTAGATGAAAGCTCTTCTCAGACATGATCCATAATCCACTCTGGTATTTTATTACCAAAATATGTAAGTTCTTCCTTCAAACAGAATAAATTTACCCACTCTAATGGTTGTGTAAGTATTATACTTTGGTTTTCCGTGGGAAACAGTTTACATCTTTAAAAAAATAAAACTCCAAATAACAAAAGATGATTACTAACTAAATATCCAAAGATTTTTAATCTCCTTCAGAGTACCTATTTCTTTCCCAAGATGACTTTCGTTTTTTTCTAGACTAGTATTGGTTTCACCACGTGTGTTTAAAACATAGTAATTAAAACCAGAAGTAAAAGTAAAATTTTGATCAATGTGAGAGTGCATCACACACTTTTGAAAGCTTCCTCAGAATCATGGTGACTTTTTAAAACTAGGCTTGTAGCCTACAGGTAACTTGATCCACTAAAGTTAGCTCCGAAGAATATGGGGGCAGTGAATGACCCAGAGACAGAGATGTTCCCCCACCTCTTGAGAGCTTATTTGGAGGTTCTAGCAGGGGAGTGCAGCTATTCGTATACCCTTGACTTGACGGAAGAACGATCCTCCTCTAGAGGGGAAGATTGTCCTCTTCCACCGAGTGCTCAGCTTCGAGAGGGACGCACATGGAGCAGTGAGGGAGGAAGGGGACACCCACCTAGCCAGCCAGATCAGCCAAATCAACCCTGCGGTCAATGGGGTGACAGGTTTGCAGGTAAATTACCCTCACATCCTCCCCCACCTCTTGGAAACTCAGTATAACAAGCCAACAGTGGGTGTTCAGAGATTCATAAGCTAGGGGATGACTGTCCTTAATTCATTGAAATGGATGGCAGAGACCTCTGGGAGTGCACCAAAATCTGTTTGTTTTTTTTCCTTCCATAATAACTGGATTGTAGTAGGACACATGATTAGGCATTTTCTAGCCCCTCTTGTTAAATGTGGATCCATGGCTTAGTTCTCTTCAAAGGAATATGAGTGAAAGATATATGTGCCTTTTCTAGATCTGAGCTTGAAAGAAACAGGTTTGCTGTTATATGCTGTCTTTTACCTTCTACCTGCAGAATGCAGATGGCAATCAGGCCATAGACCAGTGGCTACTTTACCCCCCACCCCGCCCTGGCTGGAAATATAATTGTCATGCTACTAGCATCTGGTGAGTAGAGGCCAGGGATGCTGCTAAACATCCTACAATGCACAGACAGCTGCCCACCTCACAACAAATAATGTCATTAGTGCCAAGGTTGAGAAATCATGCCCTGGAGGATGACAGATCTATAATATTGAAGGAGGTCAGGTCCCTGGGTGACTGCATAGAGCAGAGCAACCCTGCTAGCCTGAACACTGCCCAGAACAAATACCAGAGCTAGATAGAAACTTCTATTGCATTAAGCCAAAGAAAGTTTGAGTCCATTTGTTACCACACCCCCCTGCCCTAACAAGGAGGCTAAATACTTCAAAAGTTTCTATTTGAAAATTATTTTGAGTACCTACATATATAGTTCCTGTCAGCCTTTCCCTCATCACCTTTTTTGGTTCCTTCATAAATGTATAACCATTTTTTAATTCTTTTTGATATCTACATGTGTTTACTTCTGCAGGGTGCTTTTCTTGTTTGGTTTTGATTTTGTTTGGGTTTATTGCTCCTAGAGAGAAGCTCCACATGGGCAGGGTCCAGCTTCTCTTGTACAATATGATACATTATAAACCTTGGTATTGTGCTTGGTACAGAGTTGGATATAAATGTTTGTTGACTGAATAAATAATAAAGGAACATAGGATACAAGATCAGCCTGGCATAAGTTGATTCAAGTAAATTAGCTGAACGTGATCAAGAGTTCATCTTCCAAAAATTCACAAAACTGCCAATGAATGGGTCATTCTAAAATTTTGCTCAGGAATAACCTCACAGTCATCATACTATATAATCCATAGGCTATAATTTAGAATCCATCTTCTTGTTTGTGAAAGTATTGAGCTCATCTGGTCCCCATCATTAGAAAAAGTTAATCCTCCTATTTCAAGGAGATCTATTGTAAACCCTTAAGGATGGGATTGTATTTCTAAACAACACCAACAACTCTCAACTCTTTAGAATTAGGAGGCAACACTTAAAACAATGTTTAACTGTCCATAGTTAGCATCCTTTTCTGGTTCTAAACAAAGGCATTCTTTTGTGGGGAAAAAAGGAGAGAAATAAAGTGTCTAAGTCACTTTCAGAAGACCTTAAATGGCAATTAAGAGACCCACCTATGACTGGTGATTGATGGCAGGTGCAATGTGCAGTTAACTGTGGGACAAAACAAACACCTAGACCAGTGATATGCACACAAGAGAGAGTCCGTGAATGGAGTGGTGTGTTTAGACAATGATTGCTGGAGAACAGGGTGCCCAGAGTTAGCTCATTCCTGGGAATGATATGCTATCAACCTGTTTAGATTAGGAAAAAGTAACCTTGTTTCTTGCTGACATGAAGCCCTGACTTCCTTTTAGTTTAGCCCTTTTTGAACTTTCTCTGGGCCCACAACCCAATATCAGAGGGAGACACTGAATTGCATAAAATTGAAGAAAGAACACAATCAAGCATAGGAAATTTGAATAAGGTGGCTCAGAATTGAATAGACACTAAACTGCAAGCTCCTTGCTTGTCATTCAAGGTCGTCTACAGACAGAAGTCAACCTACCTTGACTGAATAAGCTTCACAAGTTTTTCAGTGCAGCCCAACTCCTTTCCACACTGTCCTCCAACCACAATGTGCAATACCATTTGTTCAAGCTTTTCTAAACCTAGAAAGGCCACTCCTCTACTTCATCAGTTGGGATCGTGCACATTCTCCAAAACTAGGCTCAAATCTTATCTCTTCACCCCAATAAAAGCTTCACCACAGCATGAAGCGCTCTCTCTCTGAAATCCTATGGCAATTAAGCATGTCTTGCTTTGTGACCTTTCTTGCTTGTCATTTTAAAGACTATCTTAAAGAGCATATTAAAATACTAGTTTATTTAGCTTTTCATGTGTATGTTTTACCTCCCCATTGACAAGTTGTGAGAGAGAGGGCCCCATGTGCTACCATGTTCTATGCAGTGTATACAGTAATCATTTAATTAATACTTAGAGAATTTGTTGAAATTGAAACATTAAAGAAAAAAATTTCAAAAGGGTTTTCCTGAGCCTGGTATAGTTTAAGAATAACACCATTTGAAAGAATGTGTTCTTCAATCAGTTTGCACCCTAACTAAGGATGACAAAGATTATTGCTGTTGCTACATCTTGATTATATTAGTGTGGTGTTGGGTGGACTACTTTCACTGAGGTAAAGCAGACGTCAAAAGGGCATGTTCTGACCTTAAGTAGATAAGTTGGTGTGGCTCCCATTGTGTTTATTTAACCAACTTGGTGCGATGCCCAGTAGAACTACCAGGAGGATGGGGAGCCTTAATACCTGTTAACTGATGCTGATGTAGCTATAACCTGACTTAACCTTGGCTCCCAAGTGCTTCTTAACTTGCAAAAGTTGAATTGAGTTCTCTCCCGAACTTCATTGCTATCCGAAGCTACACTCACTTTTACACATGAAGGTCTTCTCATAGCTTGCATGAGCCATAAACTTCGCTGAACCATGGTCCCTTATAAGCAAAAAAGATTTTTTTAAGTTATAGAAATTAAAATTAAAAGGCAAGTCTGCATCAGAGTTCTTATGCTGATGACCCACACTTAACTCTCAATTTTATGTTAGACCATTGAATGATACTGTACTTTGTTTTCCAATATACTCAGGAAAAACCTCCTTAATGAAGTATTGAGAAAAATATAGTACTATACTAGTGACACTATTTAATATCTATATTTTTCCATTTCCGCATAGATTAAACATTGCAATCCATGATTTACAATCAGGAACAGTTATGATGAAAAATGTCTCTGACTAGAGCATGGAAGAAGTACCTCCAAGCTACAATTAATATAAACTCATAATAGAATGGATCCATTTCAAAACACATTTTCTTTAGGGCCTTCCCATAATCAGTTTCTTTTGAAGTAAGTTTGCCACCTTTTGTTATTCTGAAGATCGGAATTTACCTATTTATGCATTCAGGAATGCTTGCTGAATTGTGACTATGCAAATTTAAATCACTTAATCCTATCTCAAGAACAGAGAAATGTCGAGGGGAGAAAAACATTATATCAATAACTGCAGTCCCTTCTACCTTACCTCACCTGTATAACAGGCAGTCTTGAAACTCTGAGTCTTCAAACTACACAAGAATGGCGGGTCAGACACAACTGGCAACTTCTAAAGAAAGGGAAATTGGGGATTAGAACATGTCCGGTTATTGCACAATTATGTTATAGTAGAAAGCAAATTTGCATGTTTCCAAAGTAAACTTTGGAGTTACAGTTGCCCTCCCCCTCTGTTCCTCACACAGACTGATGATGTGTAGAAATGGCAATGTACCTTGCCACATGGCAGCTGGAAAGAAACCAGCTTTAACCTTTTAAGGAACATATAAAAGAGCCCAAGGCCACCAATGTATTTAAGACCAGGCCAGAACTCCCTCCTGCAGCAGAGAACCATGTAGCTGCATGGTTCTCTTTTTCATTATGTATAAATTTGACTTATAGTTAATCCCAAATTGTATTAAATCCTATAAAAGAAAGACACAAGTTAATTTACATGTTAATTTTGAGGCTAAAATACCAAATGAAGGGAGGGTTGGGTGAATCAAGAGAGTTATAACTCAACTCTGGCAAACCAGAAAAGTAGGGAACTGGAAGTTACCTACTAGTGTAGACATCGTGACCTTCCAGACCCATTTGTGTATAGACAGAATAAAAGGAACATTGCAAATCTTATCACCCAGACATCCCACACCAGCTCTCCAAACCAAGAAATTGCTATAGACCCCTATTAATGATGAAGCAGCTCACTTTTAAAATTCTATACCTTCTCCTAAAGCCACACAGACTTCGAAATCCCATTTATAGTAGGGTGTGTACATTTCCTAAAGAACTGCCTCAAACTTCCTATACACAATTCTTTTGAGAATCTGATAAAACGAAGAAATGGTCTCATCATAAAAAATCTTAAATTTGCATACACACCATTCTTGCGTAAATTTTCAGTCATGAAGAAACCCCCCAAAATTCCACATTGGACATGAAACCAGGATAAGAACCAGTGCCTAGAAAGATGAGAGAGGTAGGAAATGAAGGGCCACAGGAGAGCTACTGATTGCGAATAGTGTGTTTTATTCTCTTAAGAGAGTCCGAAATCTTTAGAGCCCTTTAAATTCTCTACATTTCCCACTTTCCTTCTATGGCTTCCCCATCCCTTCAAGACAAGGGCAAAGACTCAATGTACTGAACTCTCCAGAAACCACCTACACTGCACTTTCGTCAGCCAGAGGGGGTCACTATGGAGCTAACTGCTCACTTACAAGAATAAAGCACACCTTTGTTCTTTTCCATAAGTATGCCCAGAGGAATTACTCTAAAATGCATTTTCCACACTATAAAGTGTGTCCTAACAAAACACAATAAACTCAACAGCAATGTGATTACTGTACTTGTAAAACAGTTGGTGTTTTAGCAATATGCCCTAAAAAAAAAAAAAAAGGTAGGCTTGGAAAATGGATTCTGTTTCAACAGTTAAAAGGACATAATTATTTTTCTGCTGCATAACAATTTTTAAATGTTAATGAGTTAAAATACAGTACCAAAAACATCTCCCATGCAGTAATACAGCAGATTCATTTTGCTGCCTGGTTCCCCTTCCTTTATTTTTCTTTCAGTGGTCAAATAAAAGCCACAACCTGGGGAGACACAAGTACCAAACAATGACATGGGGACAGCTTGCTCTTCCATACACTTTCTCTGGATTGATATAGGT
>PVKH010048934.1:0-10150 GCA_004027955.1 Chaetophractus vellerosus | reverse complement strand
GTCTCCTGGAGTGGCTCGTCTCATGTTCCCCGTTAGAGGAGGGCGCATGGGCATCCCCGACAGGACAGGGCGGGGAGCCGCAGGGCCGCGGGTGATTAGGGAATGTGCTCCTTTCTCAGGGACCTGGGGATTCCTCAGCCGAAGGGCTCGGTGATTCATGTGAGGGGCTGGGGGTGTATAACAGGCCAGGCTGGGCTCACAGGCCCACGGATCCCCCCTTAACCTCTCCCACACTCCCTCTTCCTGTGACTTCGCATCTTCTGCAGGCAGAAATGTATTCCTGACAAATAATTAATCTGAGAGGTGGGGAGGGCAGGGAAGGAGAGGGCTGCCTTATCTGTGATTTACAGCCTGGTACTGAGACAGGACAGGCTTCTCCTCTGGGCTCTGAACTCGGAGCAGGGAGTAGAGACACAGATGAGGAAGCTAGACGCAGTGATGGGGCAGGGATGGGGGTGGAGAGAGTGTGTCGTCCGCAGCAAAAATGACCAAGCAGGTCCTTACTCCCTGGGCCTTGGCAGGAGCTCTTGGGGTGGTTCTCAGCCATTCATTCCTCAGGTGAAAACAGTACTGCAAGGGAAATAAAGAGCAAGGTGGACCGTCCTCGGATAGCTGAAAAACAGGCATGCTAAGGACTTTCATAATGTGCACACAATGGGGGTAGTTGGGAAAGGACAGGTGATGTGCTGTGTTTCACTTCCTGAAAAGTAAGGGTTGAGTATTCCTTGCTTTAGACCGGGGATTGGCAAACTCTGACCTGTGGCCACCACCTGTTTTTGTGGAACAGCCACATGCATTGGTTTCTGTGTTATCCATGGCTGCTTTTCGAGGTTCAGCAGCAGAGTGGGGCAGTGATGAGACAGTAAGGACCCACAAAGCCCAAAATATTTGCCCTCTGGCCCTTTACAGAAAAAGCGAGCCTTATCCTGGACAACAAGACATACTCCTTAACCTACGGTGGGCATTATCGGGCAGTTACTTGAAGAGAGGATCAAAATATATTTGAAAGACATTGAAATCTGACCCTGATGCTATAATAAGTATTTACTAAATGAATGGAAATGCTGGAACACTTTCTGTGCCATGAGACCATTTAGAAATGGGGTGACCCTAAGTCACAGGGTCTTACATTGAATTTACCCCTGTAGAAATACCAGTGAAAGTGAGATTTTCTTCCCATGAGTGCCAGTTCCGAAGAAGCCTGGGAAAGTCCAAGAGCAGGGGGAACTGGGAGGTGGTAGATTCCTTCTCTGTATCAGAAAATTGTGGTAACATATGTAGTATGTACCCAGGTTAAATAGATAGGTACTCAGACTGTGTAACAACGACACCATACAGGATGTGCAGTCGTAGCACATTTTACCTTCCTGCTGTGATGTTTTCCTTCATCCTTGCAGCCAGAAGAGATTTCTCCCTTTGAGGCAGGAATGACAAATGTGAGGCATTCACACTATAATGTCCTCCTCCCGCTACCGTGGTAGACATCTCTAATTGAGCACAGCCCTTCTGCCTGCTGAGCCCTGGTGCAGTCTCAGCATCTCACCTGCCAGTTGATCTGAGTGGCATGCAAGATGAAGCCTAGCTGCCACCCCTCCAGAGGCCTGGGGTCCTCGTTGCTGGTACCTGCTGTGTGTCATTCACACTCCCTTCCATTGTGGTTACTTCTATGCAGGCTTTCTCAGCCCATTTCAGTTGTATCCTCCTTAAGTATAGGACCTATCCTTGTTGTCATTTCTGGTCCTTTCTTAGTTTTAATTGAAGCTCCTCTAGGGTCAGGATCTCACACTTCTTTGCATCCTACCCAGTGCCAAGCACAATGCCTTGCACATAGCAGGTGTTCAGCGACGAATTGACCGGTGTTGAGGGACCACCTGTAGGGAAGGCTTCTGAGATCTATGTGATGGTGATTTTGCGTTGGAGTGATGACCAAGGCAGGCATCGCATCGGTCCTTGTCTCAGCCCCAGTGGGAGTTTATAGGAGGCCTTGTAATTTGGAGGACAGGAAAACAAGATTTACTTCAAGAGCTGGAGAAGGACAAATCTGCTCACTACACAATTTTTGAATGCCTGCTTTCTGCCTGGCACTGGGCTAGGAGCTGCTGATATCGAGATGGATGAGACCCCGGTTCTGTCCTCTAGAAGCAGACAGTTGAATAAAAAGGGCTTTATCATAGAAGACAGAGGAAAATAAGAACTCATTCAAAGACAAGTAATGGGGTACAGGAGAGGAGAGGTTCTAGGTTCTCACCTCATTCTGCTTGTCCCATTTAGTTTCAGAAGAATCGACGAGACCAGGAGGCCACCAAACACAAGCTCCTGGAGATCGCCAATTATGTTGATAAGGTGAGACGAGGTGTGTACTTTGTGGGAAAGATGCCAGCACCTCAGAGGGGCTGCAGGACAGATTACATGGCACCTGGACTTTCTGCTGGATTGGATGCCCCAGCCAGCTTTTGAAAGGGAAAGAGCAATGTCATAGAGACTCAAGATGGTCATGTCAAATCCCTGAACTATATGACTTGAGGCAAGTAACCCATTTTCTGTGCTGGATTTTTAAAAATCTATAAAATAGAGGCATTGACCTAAAACAATGGCTTTCCATTTTTTTCCTGGTGGAACTCTTTTTTTTTAAACTTTTTTTTTTTCAATTTTAGTGATAGATATTCATACAATTCATCCAAAGTGTACAATCAATGGTATTTGGTATAATCACATAGTTGTGCATTCATCACTTCAATCATTATTAGAGCATTTTCATTATTTCAATAATAACAATAAACAAAAAACAGACAAACAAGAAAATTCCTTACCTCTCAATGTCTCTGTTTCCCCTGCCGTACATAGCTGCTATTTCTGGCTATTCTTGCACAATAATTTATTTATTAATTAAGCAATTTTATTAAGATATATTCACATACCATACGATCTATCCCAAGTGTATAATCAATGGCTTTTAGTATAATCACAATGTTCTGCGTTCATCATCACAAAAAAATTTAGAATTATTTTATTGCTCCTGTGGAACTCTTTAAAATGAATTCTTCTGCCAATGTCTAATCTAAAAGTCAGGTGACAACAGACTGCTCTAAGCTGAAGCAGGGCTGAGCTCTTCCCTTCACCCCTGCAGTGGCTCCCGAGGAACTGAGGACATGGAACAGCCCAGTGTAAAGACCCATGACCTCTAAGGTTCTTTAAAGCCCCATCCATGTAGGAAGCAGAGGGTTCTCTGGCTTAGGAGTGAGCCGAGGGGGAAGGGCCAGGTGGGAAAGGCGTACAGAGCCTTAAAAGTTGAGAAGTGGGTCGTTTGGGGTCAGTCTATACATTCTCCAGCTGTAAAACACTCCTAAAATGATTTCTTGCCTTTTAGGAAGACTGGACAGATGGTTAACTTTATTAGGTCAGGCCCTTTTCCAAGCTTTTAGGAAATATCGAAATTCTTGAATTTTACTAGAACAAACTGGTCTGAGACTTGGAAATACTTTGTATGTATAGGAAGAGGGTATTTGTTAGGGAGCGAAAGGCAGAAGTATTTTTTCTAGAAAACCAAGAGTGATAGTAGCCTCTTGACACTGGTAGTGTATGGTTTTTTAAAAAGTAGGCTTTAGCACTTTTGGGGTCATAGGTCTCTTTGAGAATCTTATAAAATTTATTGTACAATTTTAGGGCATTCATAGAACTTCTGAAGCTTGACTTGGGCCCTGCTAGGGATTCTTGCTTCACAAGCTTAAAGGGGAAATCAACTTTTTTTAAACACCAGAGGACCAAGAAGGAAATTTAAATATTTTTTAAGAATCAATCAGAAATTTTAGTAAAGTGTTCTAAAGTCATCAGTTGGAAAGTTCTGTGCCCCATGGTTTTGTTCTGCTTTAGCTGACTCTGGAAACACAGAGAGTGGCAGGTGAAAGTCAAACTCTGGCATTTCCTGGAAGGAAGGACTCCAAGGACACAGTCCAATCCTCCCAGGGACCTCATTCTAGCTCCTCTCTCTAGCTTTCAAGTCACTCCACAATAACATGTGAATGACCCATGATCCAAACATACTGAACATCTGGGAACACAAGAGATTCTTGTCTCCCTGGGGACTGTGCTGCAACTACCCAAGTGACATCTATTGTTCCGAGACCCGGCAGGTGGGGGACTTGGCTGGTTCTCCACTTGAACCGTCCAGCTGATCTGGGTGGTAAAATCAAGGATGCTGATGAAAAGTGGAGGGAGAAGAGAGGCATGGCAAGCCCCAGTCCTTACCTGAAGCCCCAGACCTTGCTGGTTGTCTCTCCCCAGCAGCTGATACTCGTTATTCCTGCCTGGGACGAGGGAAGGCACACCCACTTCTCTGTGGCTTGCTGACCCAGCAACTGGAACTGAACTATTGTTGAACTAAACTGGAATGAACTATGCTGTTTTGCTGAATCGTGAACCCAATCCAAAATGTTTTCCCTTCACTATGAAAAAGCCAATTTAACTTCTTTGTAAAGCTCCCTAGTGAGGCAAGTTCAAGTTGGAATCCAAACCCTCTATTTTCTATCATTTAAAATTTCAGTTTGACCTGAAACAAAACAGGAAAACCAGAGTTTCTTTTCAAATAAACTATTTCACACAATCTGAAGCCCGTCTTAGACCACAACTTTTAGAAGCCAGTTGATTTGGGCTGGGCGTATATATACTCCAGCACTTAAGTAGTGTAGGGTCACACGTGGGCTCTGAGGTAGTCTGGGCTTTAAGCCTGGCTCCACCATCTTCCCGCTGAGACTTAGGGCAAGTTACGTAACATCTCTTACCCTAGGTGCTCCGTACATAGAAAGGGCTATGGTTATTATTTTTAGCTGGGGCAGTACCTGCTAACTGTGTATTAAAATAGTATCACTGCCTCAGAAGTTTCTAGGGTAGACAGTCAAAGAATCCCTGGTACCCATGTCTTCCAGTGGCTTAGCTTTAAAGAACACATTCATCCTATTTATATACATGAGATGAAAAACACCATGGCATAAAGGTTAGATATAGCCCTAGTGTTAAGGAGCACAGGAGTCGGGTCTTAGAATTTCAGGATCTCTGAGTTGTAAACAGCCTTGAAGATTATCTAGGACTTTTGCCAGTCCAATGCTTGAAACCTGTTTAGGGTGTCCTTGACAAAACCCGAATACCTTCAGTGATGGGGAAGGAAGCTTTAAGCATTTCCATCCATTTGTATATTATTTATACCCATTTACTTCCAGAATGAGTGGGAGATATCTTACAATCAAATGTCCATATACAAGCTGGGGTATCCATACAATAGAATATAGTTCGGCAATTAAAAGGAGTGAAGTCCTGATAAGTGCTACAACATGGAGGAATCTCAAAAACGTGAAGCAAAAGAGGCCAGGCACGAGAGAGCACATACTGTGTGGTTTCCTTTACAGAAAATGTCCAGAAAAGTCAAATCTTTAGAGATAGAAAATACATTAGTGGTTTCCTGGGGCTGGGGGTGAAAATGGAGAATGACTGTAAACAGACCTGAGGATCTTGAAGTGATGAAAATATTCTAAAATTGGATTATGGTGATGGTTTTATAACTCAGTAAGTTTACTAAAAAACATTGAACTGCACACTTGAAATGGGTGAATTTTATGGTATGTAAATTCTACCTCAAAGTCGTTTTTAAGAATTTATATACAAGAGAACTGTTTAGACACATAAAAAAGATAAGAGCCTTGTAAGGAATGGGGAGAGATAATTGTAAGAGACAGCCAAGCCAAGGGTACTTATTACAGAAGACAGCAAAGTTTAGCTCTGAGGTTTCTGATGACCAGCCTTTTGGCGGAAGCTTTTTTCCTATTTTAAAATGAGATTTGTCTCCCAGTCTGTTTGACCTATTGACTTAAGTCCTACTTTGGGACCAGGCAGAATGACGCTGGTCCTTTTTTGTACGTGATAGCTCTTTAGTATTTGAAAGTAACTTTAAATGTCTTCTTTCCGTCTTCTCTAAGCTGAATAACCCTAGTTCTGCACTAAGATGCTGTGTGTTTTCCCTTTAAAGAAAGGGGAAATCTCTCAGGATTTTCCCTTTCTTTAAAATGTGCACAATAGCTCTGGTTCCTTCTTCCCCTTGAAAACATAGGGAGATGAGAAATCTATGCTCTGAGCTCTTAGGCTAGGACTGGGCTTATAAATTTCAGTTGTTGACGTATCTTTTGGCTCTTCTCTGTGTGCTTTCAGTTTTACCGATCCTTGAACATCCGGATTGCCCTCGTGGGTTTGGAAGTATGGACTCATAGGAATATGTGTGAAGTTTCCCAGAACCCATACTCTACACTCTGGTCGTTTCTTAGCTGGAGGCGCAAGCTGCTCAAGCAGAAGAAGCATGACAACGCACAATTAATCACGTAACTAGCCTTTCCGCATCTGCTTTGCGTTGGCCTCCACCTCCGGTGCCTCTGCTCAGCTTGCCGTTTTCTTTCCCGTGTGGTGAGGATCGGTTGTAGAAGGCCATCCTGACTCTCTAGTCCAGGAATCAAATATTTCTCAGACACGTGCCCTGTACCTAGCACATCCCAGAGCATTTAAAAGCTGCAGAGTCATAACAATCCCAAGAAGTGTTTGCCATTACATGAGAAAATTAGACCTACACCTATTTAGTCAAGTGCCTGAAATAATTGAGTATGTGTTTGGGAAATGGCTGGTGTTCACAGGCCACTTTGAAGCAACTTCAGTGGCTTGTCTTGATCTTGGTGCTGGTCCTCGTTTCTGTGCTGAGCTCCCACTGCCGGCACAGGAGGGGGTGCTCCGTGAGTCGTCCTTCACTTTGTTTCTAGGGGCTCAGGGCTGGGTGTCTGAAATAGACCAAGTGGCAGATAATATAGGAGTTGTGTGTTTGGTGGAGGGAGGCACTGGAGAGGGATTGTATTGGATTTTCTTAGACCTGGGAAAAAAAAGAGCAGGCTCTCATGGTGGGGTCACCGTAGCACAAAATAGTCCCCTTTGAATGCATATTAGTGTTGACTTCCAAAGGTATTTTTTTTTTTTAGAAGTAAATTTTTTTTTTTAAAGATTTATTTATTTTATTACATATCTCCCCTTCCCCCCGCTGCAGCGATGCGCCAAGAGTGGTCACTGTGCAGGCGCGGCTTTCCCCGCTTGTGGGCGGTCTCTGCGTCCGTTCACAGCCGGCTTTCAGTTCGCGGGTGGCTGGCTGCGCTCCATCCGCGGGCGACCTGCCCTGCCCGTGGCGGCTCTTGCCATGTCCATGGCAGCTTTTTGCCCTGCCCACGGCGGCTCCGGCCCGCCCATGGCGGCTTGCCATTCTCAAGGCGGTCTGCCCGCTAGGAGAGGTCCCCGGGAATCGAACCCAGGGCCTCCCATGTGGTATGCCGGCACCCTATCCACTGGGCTATCGAGCCGGCCCCCAAAGGTATTTTGAGGTAGTTACAAGAAAAGGCATATATATCTAATAAAACCATTTTTCTTCTGTTCCTTGAGTATCTCTCTTAGTCAATGGTCATTTAAACCTTTGTTTACCCTTTAAAAGGAACTGAGGAAAATAACTGTACCAGAAACCAGGACTGTGAGTGGTTACTTCATGATAGCATATTCACCCAGGAAAAGTCTTTGGTTACCAAACTTTTGATCTGAGCTCGTGGAACATCTTGTCTTGCTTTGGGCAAGGCCTTGAATCCAGGTTTCCAGAAGGACTTTCCCAGGGCCCTATGTTTATAAAATAATCCCTAGGGCTTCATAAATATTTGCATATATTTTGCATATTCCATTGCATGTTTCTTGGAAGTGTAAGTCTGCCTTGAATTCAGCAAACATTCATTAAGCCTTCACTATGTATCTGATTCTAGTGATCCCCAAATAAATAAGCTCTTGAAGCTATAGTCTAGATAAGAAGACAAACACTGGAAAAGAATTTTTGTATACATTTTAAAAAATAAATTCCATATTTGGAGTGCATGATAACACTGGTATTTTATTTATTCCTTCTTGCCTACTCTGGATGCTTACTGCAAACAGAGGGAAATGGAGCTAACTGTTGGCAGTTTAGGATCACAATTGCAAAACAAAAGCAGAAATAGCTCATCCTTGCACCAGCTGCACTGTGTGAGGTTCTTGATGGGACACATCTGTTTCCTTGGCCACAGAGGGATGTGGGGATGAAGCACCGGACCTGCAGCTGCTGCCCCAGTCTACCCCCTTCCCCTGTACGCATACCCCAGAGCCAGGGGTCCTGGCAACTGGTGGAAGTGGGCATGACTCATTCCAACCTCAGGACTCGTGTGCCACCCTCCCGTCAACCCTCCCTCTGGCCTTTTCCTGTCCAGCAGGAATGGGCTGTAGTTTTGCAAGCCCTGCCTGTTTCCTGCCAGGCACTGGAGCTGTGGGCATACGGTGGGGACAAGTGGCCTTTCTCTCCGCTTCTCTGGAGCAGTGTGGGAGTAGGTGAGAGGAAGTGAGAGGTGTGGTGACCTGGACGTTGTCCAGTTGGCCTGGATACCAGGGCCCCTTCCCTTGGGAGGAACCTGGGAATGTCAGTGGGACCAAGGAGCACCGTGACGGCCACTTGCCCCCTTGGGCCCTGGGAGCAGCCCCCTCAGCCTCCACCCGAGTCACCCTCTCTGCTTCCCTCCTGCAGGGGCATGCCCTTCCATGGGACCACCATCGGCCTGGCCCCCCTCATGGCCATGTGCTCCGTGTACCAATCGGGAGGCGTCAACGTGGTGAGTCTCAGCCCACATGCCGGTGCTGCAGAGGGTGATAGAGCTGCCTCACGAGACAGGCAGTTGTCTTTTAAAAAATAATTTGATATTTATTATTGCAAGAAAAAAGCTTTGGCATGAAATAGGGCAGTTGCTTTAAATGAAGCCACTAGGCTCTAAGAGACAGAGGTGCCCAGGGGTGAATTTTCATTTATTGTAGTTTATTCCCAATTTCCAAGCTCTGGAGACCGTGAAGCTGTTACATTAATACACACTAGATCCCTCCTCCTATGCTGCAGACCCGGGCCCAGTGAGATGATAGAGATGAGGGTTATTCCAGGTCTTGCATTGTTATGTATGTCCTTAGGAAACAAGAGCTCAGGGCCACAGGGAATTTCTATCTTCTTTTGAAATTCTCTCTGACTTTGTGAGGGAGTTTTGAGTATTCACTTTTATCTTTTGAGGTTTATATCAGTACTTATTGACAAATATGGCTTAGATGCTAAAAGCACAGGTTCTTGAGTCAGAACTGATTGGGCTCAAATAGCAGCAGCATGTGACTTTGGGCAAGTTAATGAGTTTCCTCAGTTGTAAAATAGAACACTTTTACAGCTTATAAACTCAGGATTAGAATGAGAATTCAATGAAACAATACCAGAAACACACATAGGTTTTAGTCCTTTTTTTGCTGTATCCATTCTGTTCTTGTTTTTCTATTCCTTTAGCTTTTGCTCCCTATGACTAAGTGTTATGCACCATGTCAGGTGCTGGGCTTGGTGTGGACCATCTTGGGGCTCTCTTGGAAAACCCTGGGTCAAGTGCAACCTATGTTTGTTTCAAGGTGGTCTTTCCTATGTCAATCTCCTTACATCCTGGAGGGAAACATGTTAAGAGAAAGAATAGAGAAAATCTTCCTCTTTCCTTTGTTGAGAAAGCATTTATTTATCTTAATCTTTGGGTCAGGTGTGGTTTCCAACCTTTAGGAACTAGGGAAACACATTTGACTTCCTAATGGTGTCAGTGGATTTCAGCTTGTTGTAGAAGCATGTATGGAGGGTCTGTTAGCTCAGTGATGGTGGAATCAATGGAAAGCAGCAAGGCTTGGCTAAGGAGAAGGCCGGGATGGACACAGGAGGCCAGCGCTCTACCCTTGACCTGAACTCTCTCCCTGAGCAGGACCACTCAGAGAATGCCATCGGAGTGGCTTCCACCATGGCCCACGAAATGGGCCACAACTTTGGCATGAGTCACGATTCTGCGAATTGCTGCTCGGCCAGTGCGTCCGATGGGGGGTGCATCATGGCAGCCGCCACTGGGTGAGTCAAGCAGAAGCTGCCAGGAAGGGTGGGGATGGGGAGGACGGCAGAGCAAGCATGAGCAATGGGACACAAGGTTCCTCCCAGCTGGTCCCAGGGAGCCTCTGCTATGCTTCCGGTGGGAGCCTCGGGGAAAAATAGGGTTTTTAAAATAAAGAAATC
>PVKH010048933.1:0-10151 GCA_004027955.1 Chaetophractus vellerosus | reverse complement strand
GTTTTCATTGTGTCCTGGTTGGCCTCGTAACTAGGCTGAGTTTTTCTCCTCTAGCAAGAGGAAACAATAATGAAGTCCTTTCCTTGTGGGGTTTGTAGTAAACCTGCTGTGGGAGAAGGACACGCAGCTCCAGCTTACTGAACCTCTGCCAGTTCAGATGTCGGGTTAGGCTACATCTGGTCTGATCTCTGAAGCTAAGCAGGGTCGGGCCCGGTTGGTACCTGGATGGGAGAAAGGCCCTTGGAGACCACTCTTTTCAGACAGGGAGACCAACGCTGGCAAAGGCGAGCTGCCCCTGCAAGGCCACCCGGGATCTGGACCCTCAGGGTGGTACTTGATGCCCAGATATCTTCTCAAGCTTTTCTGGTTGTACTTGGTGCTATTAATCAAATAACAAGGAAATATCAGGCACATAGCAATCCAATAAACATAGACTGTTACTCTAATTTAAAAACCAGAACATCAAAATGATTCCTGAGCCTTTAACTACCTTCGTTTTACGTAGAATGCAGTCAACAGTAAATTATGACTAACTATCTTGGTTATTTTCAAATATTTACACAGATCCTGAAAACTACTTTCAGAACTATCCCTTAATGACACTTTTACAAAGACATCCATATTATGTTAAGTTTTGTGGGATGTAATGAAACCGTGATGGTGAGTGGCATTAAGATGCCTCAGTCTCGCAGAGCGCGGTCTTGGGTTTATCGCACTCGGTCGCTCTTTGCTCTCCTCCTGAATCCTGGCTCTTGTCGTGGACTCAGTCAAAACGGCTGTCATCTCCGCTGGCCCATGCCTTCCAACACGAACAGTCACCCTGACAGGATGCCTTCCCTTTGGAAAGTGAGGTGCCGAGGCTGGCCGGGATGGGTGCTGGGACGGTCCTGGGGCTTCGTTTCAGAGCAGAGCTGAGCTGCTGTCACCCCACTGCTTGCTGTGAAAGTCGAACGTCTCCGGGACTGACGGCATTCGCTAGGCTTCCTTTGAAAGGTGCTGGCTCTCCCTGACCTGTCGCCATGTGCAGCTTGATGCTCTGTCGCCCTGAATCGGAAGCAAGATCAAAGCTGGGCATTCTTACACTGGGTGGTAGGGACATCAGCGGTCACTTGACTGCTGTTCCTCATCCCACTGCTTCTAAAACGTCGCTGTGCGTTGGAATAACCTAGTTGGCTTTAAAAGATACTGATGTCTAGGCTCCACCTCAGAGTTTCAGATTTATTTGTTATAGGATATGGCAAATGTTATCCTAAATGGAAACCCTAAATTTTACTTAATATGTATCATGCTAAAGATAATTGGGCTCATTCCTGGTATTAAAAAAGTTTTATTTTGAAATAACCATAAAGTTGCAAAGACAGTACAGAGTTCCCTTTCAACCAGCTTCCTCCAGTGTTAAGATCTTATGTAACAATAGCAGTGTTGCTGTAAAGTGGGTGAGTCGGTGAAGGGTGCCGCGATGTAAGAACGACAAGACAAAGAGTTTAAGAGAAAGCTGGGGTCAGGGGCCAGCAGAGCCTATCCACCACGCTGGCATCCCTTCTCTTTTCTCTACTGTTCCAAGATGATTAGTTTTAACTTGAGAGTCTTCTCAACTTTTCTTATGCACGCTTAAATTAATTTTGAAAAGTAATGTCCTTCCTCACCTACTTCTAACCTTTTTCAAAAAACATAATTTTGGGCACTATGTAAATATCAACATTTGAAAACAAAACTGTATATGAGCTTATAAAATGTATCCAATGGGCTCTAGATAACATACTTGTTTTAGTTTCCTCATTCCTAAAGCAGACATCATGCAGTGGGGTGGTTTAAACAATGGGAATTTATTGGCTCATGGTTTTGAGGCTAGGAGAAAGTCCAAATCAAGCCGTCATCAAGGCGATGCTTTCTTCCCAAAGACTGGAACTCTGGGGCTGGCTGTCAGTGACCCTTGGTACTTGGCTTTTCTGTCACATGGCAATGCACATGGCAGGCTCTCCTGGCCTCTCCCTTCCCTTCCGAGTTCTGTTGACTCAGCTCCTGCTGCTTCCTCTATGGCTTTTTTTCTCTCTCCATGATCCTCCCTATAAGGCCTTCAGTAAAAGGACTAAGACCCATCCCTGGCCACACCCTAAACGAAGTCACCTCATCAAAAGGTCCTGTTTACAATGGTTCACAGTCTCAGGAAGATTAAGTTTAAGAATGTGTTTTCCTGGGGTACATAGCTCCAAACCACCACAGTAGGGTTTTGATATACACCATCATTCATTAAAAGCAAAAAATGAAGGAGCTTTTCTTTAATAATTGAACATTTTACATAATTTCTCTTTTCTTCTTGAACATAGATTCACATTCTTTTTTCCCTACAAAATTTTATTCTAATAATATACACACACACATATATATGTTTAAAAGTCTTTTATTAATCATCCTATCATATTTCTTGGAACAAAAATATGTATTTAAACTGAAATTATTTTAAACTGCTTTTATTTCCTTTGATCTTAAAGATCTAAGATTTAAACATTTCTTCTGGATGGAATCTGGATGGAACTGTATTTTTAGTATTTGGTCTGAACAAGTAAATATATTACACTTTTAAATAAATAATTATTAAACACTATAAGAAAGGAGCTCACAGTGACCTGAAATTCTTGCTCCAGGCCTAGACACATGTGGATAGCTGACCCTGAATTGACCTTCTTGCAACATTAATCTCTGGAATGTTCTAAGTTAAGATAATTGTGGAATGTTGTGCAGACTGTGCTTTTCTATGTGAAGTTTTTCTGGTTGTCCAGATTATTTATTGTGGATGGGATTCAGCTGCCCCTAGGAATGTTAGTAAGTTACACACACACCCTGGGGAAAAATACAACCAACAGAGTGTAAGAAAACCCAGGAGTAGAGTGTGTAGTCATTTCCCAGAGCTATAGCTTCACCCTCTTTGAAATGGGAAGTCTTGGAAGCTGTGCCTGGGATGTTGCACGATCTTTGCTAAAAGTGGGACTTGCAAGCCGAATTACCTGTCCTATATTGTTTGGATAAGATAAGTAAACTGGTACTGGGGACAGATTATGTTTTGTTAGTCTCCCCATTGGTCCAGATTTGTATCAGAAGTTGCAATTGATGTGCAACTCTGGCCAAATATGGCAAAACCGTTATGGGGTAAGAAAATGAACAGGAATGAAGAATTTTGATGCCAGAGTGGCTGCTGGCCCCTTGTCTGTGGTTTGATATGGCTAACTTTTTATGATCCCTGCCCAGAATTGATCTTATCAGTGGCACTTAAAAAAGCATCCATCTGCTTCACGAGGAGGCTGCTGAGAGCTCGAAGGCCTTCACAGACACCCTAAAGCCCTGTGGGGGTATGCCACAGTTATCCATGCTGCCTTCCACTGAGATCCCTTCCCAAGCTCCCCCATCCCCGTGGGAGAGGGCAATTCATACGGAGGCCCCGCCATCCAGTCTAGAGGAACTGGCCTTTCGGGGGGTAATTCCAGGCTGCCTGAGGAGTCCGTGCTGCCCTCAGATTAAGCAACCAGGATACCGACGGTTGAACTGTGGGTGTTGTAGAATGGAGCAGTGTGCAGGGAACGCAGCAGTAATAGGGGAGATGGCATCTGTGAGCCTCAATCCTGGTGGTCTCTGCAACCTACAAATCAAATCACACTGGAAACACAACTCAGTGAGACGTATGCTCTTCTGTCTTTCAGTTCACGTACCCATGGAAGAATATGGCTAATTAGTAGAATGACACAGCGTTCACCATCGACTGAAGGTTCATCACACCAACATTGAAGTTAACTTGAGCCTGGGAAACAGCAACGGTTAGGAAGCTCCCCCACCCTTCTGTGTTCTGGGAAACAGCGTACAGAAAAAAAAACTCTTCCCACACTTTCCTCAGGTGACCCCGGTGTTCACATATGATAGACCTTCCAAATTCTCAGTCTTGTCTCATAAATAATCAGCTGGACTGCTTGCATTGACCAATCTGGTCAAAATGCCCACTATTCTGACCTAACCAGACTTGTGCTTCGGAGTCTCTCCTTTCCCCAAGCCCCTGAACTTTGACCGCCATTGAGCTTAATCAGCCATTGGAAGTTGAAACAAACTCCTTCTGAGGATCACCACAAAGAAAACCTCTCCATCCCAGCCCCTGCTCATCCACTCCCCCACGCCCAGTTCTTTCTAACCTTGTTACTCCAGTCAGAGTGTTCTCCCTCCTTCCCCTATTTTGATCATCTTTTTGAAAAACTCTCCTTACCCAAGTCCAGAGTTATTTTTATTTGACACCTTGGATCTTAAGTAAGTAAGGAGAATGGAAGGGGTTTTATCATGAAACTAAGACTCAACTCTTTGGACTCTTTCTGACATATATATCAAAATTACACAGTTATGGACTTCTTTAAGTTCTCCGTCAGTTGGGTAGAAAGCAAAGAAATTAGAAACACCTGACTTGCCAAGGATTTGTTACCCTATCCTTAGAGTCATTCGCTCAGCAGCCACTCTGGCGTTTCTCAGCAGGTCCCACCTGGAGTCCTGGAAGTGTCCTCTCCCCAGCACGCCCCGTGGTTAAGACTCAGCGCGGGGTGGGCCTATGCATTACTTTTGTAAATGGGAGAAGAAAGGTTGTAAAGGGTGAGTTGGAAAAGTAGAACCTGGTAACACCTGAGAACAAACAGGATCCTTTGTCTAAAGGCAGGTTCTCAGGCAGATTCATTTTATGGAAAAGTAAATATAGAAGATGAAGATGTGGAAACCTATTTTCTTAAAATTAATTCTGCCGTTTGCTTCCGTTCTCTGTCTTCAGCAAAGAAGTCACTTTGCTGTTGCTAAATGAAAAAGTTTGAAGAGCATCCTGCCTCAGGTTTACCAACAACAAGAATCAAGTAAAGATAGCAAGATTCAGGCTCATTTGTGGAATGGACACAAGGGTACGCCTTGTATAAAGAAGATGGTATATAGAATAGCTACTGTTGAAGACAAAAAAGCTCAGAGTTCTCTTTCTAAAAGTAGCTATGGACAATATCACTGGAATGGAGGAGACTGAGCATATTAAAGGTGAAGGGGTAATCCCAGCATCCAGCATTTCCTCTCTAACACCTTTGCAATTAACCATCGTGCAGAGACCAAAACAGCCTCAGAAATGCTCCCTGAACATCAAGGCAACTGGGCCCTGACAATGATACAAGTCCTAGGGCGTTAGCCAAGCAGTCTTTCCCATGTCGAGGAGCAAAGTATTGGAACTAGAAGACACTGATGATGAAGAAAATAATGATCTAGGTAGTCTATAAAATTTTGATATGACATCAAAGAATGACAGTAAAATCTTTTGTGGTTCTTGGAGCTCAGAGGGACTAGATTTAACAAAGGACCTCTATGATTCCAAGCTCTGGAGAAACAGAAAACATCACTTTTTAAAAAACTTTATTTATTTATTTATTTATTTATTTATTTATTTATTTATTTTATTTATTTTTGTTACATACCCCCCCCCTTTCTGCTTGCTCTTGCTGTGTGTTCATTTTTGTGTTCTTCTATGTCTGCTTTTTGTCTCCCCCCATTGCGGCATTGGAAATTTTTCTATTTATTCTTCTGTGATGGTTAACTTTATATGTCAGCTCAGCTAGACTATGGTGCCCAGGTGTTTAGTCAAACACTAATCTAGATTTTGTACATGAAATTAACATTTATAGTCACTTGACTTTCAGTAAAGGAGATTATTCTCAATTATGTGGGTGGGATTCATCCAAAAGTCCTGAGAGGAAAAACTGGGGTTTTCCGGGACAGAAGAAATTCTGTTTCAAGACTGCAAAGTCAACTCCTGCCAACTTCCAGCCTGCTCTGAAGATTTTGGACTTCCCAGTCCCCACAGTCATGGAAGTCAATTTCTTAAAATAAATTTTTTAATATAACATAAGTCTTATAATTTCCTATTGGTTCTTTTTCTCTGGAGAACCCCGACTGATACTGATATACTTCCTTCTTCCCCAGTTGAAACAAATCTTTTTATTTGTTACATTTTTTGCTCCAAAATTCAGAGAATTACTGAAAGGTCAGTGCCTTGTATTTCAAATATGAAGACACTCAAGACTTGGTTTTAATATGCTGTGTGTTCAACTTCACTGTAGTTGGGAAACTTTTGAAAACCTAATTTATCCAGGTAAGCAGTTTGCTCACCTGGGCAAACAGCTCTTCTCTTAGGACAATGGATCACTCACATGGGCATAAAACTTACTTCTCAAGTAATCGTTTACTTATCATGACTTACTTCAATACCCTTATCTCACTGTATCCACCAATCTTCAACTATTATGTCATGAACTTGTCCAATCTCTTTTCCCCTTATAGAAAGACCCACCTTAAACCACTTGATCTCAGACCCCAAAACCTCTTCTGAAACATTACTAAGATGTTGTCAAAGTGATGTTCTCCTTTACAGCAGTAAGTCTAACAGATGACAATTTGCTTGATCACCAGGTTTTTCAAGTGACCCCTTGGAGGAGTCAACAGTCGACTTGACGAACAACAGTTCTATCTTCAATTTCTGGTTTTGTATTGCCTTTACTGTTTGTTGGGTTTCAAGATGTAAAATCTTATCTGTGCTTACTAAATCATTATATGTCAACCTTATCCTCTGTCTTAGCCAGACTTACTAGCAGAAGCAGAATTGCCCCTTTTCAGCAAGCTAGAACTTGAGGCTGTCCTTTTGAATCAGAAAAAAAAAAAATTTAAAGTCATCCTGTAGCACTAACTGGGGCAAGGGATAAAACTGTACTGGATCCAGAGAGATTTCTTTTAATGCTGTTTGACCATTAGACTAGAACCTATCTCTGGGTAGATCCTCACTATTGGAGCTGCTCACAGGACCTCCTTCCTGCCTAGATTAATGCTTACAAGCAAACAGTGATCAGATATATTTTTATCTCCTGTCAGAAGACTTGGAGTTTTAGTTACATTACTAGCCGCTGTTTGTATTTGACGCTATAAAGAGTGTTGCCTAATGAGACAGAAGTATAGTATGAATATGTTTGTTTTCTGGAAGAATGTTGAAGTTTTCTTTGTGTTGAAAATTGCCACACTTCTTTACTTAGCTTAATTTTCTATATTGCTAGCTCTAATTATTCTCAAATACCTTAACATATCTCAATTCAATAAAATCCCTCTCAAAGTTGATGCATCAAGTCATATTTTTCATGGAGACTTCCCTCCTACAGAGCTCTGTCCTCTTGTTCTAATGCAGATATGTTATCCTATGTTGCTGCATCCCTGCCATCTTGGGATTTCCTTTCCTCTCACTCATTTTTAATTTTTAAATAAATTTTAGGAGGTATCAGGGATTAAACCTGGGACCTCATTCATGGGAAGCAGGCGCTCAACAACCACTGAGCTACACCTGCTCCCTGCTTTACCCATTTTTATCTCCTGTTTTCTGTATCCCTTGTATTATTTTTCCAAAGATCAGCCCCTTACTTGGTGGAACATATCCACAATTGATTTCTGAATAAGGATACATGGACGGCAAATTATTTGACTGTCTGAAAATGACTTTGTTTTATCACCACACTTGGTTGATAGTTTAGCTAGGTACAGAATTCTATGTGGACATGAGTTTCCCTCAGAATTTTGAAGACACTGCCAGGATAATTTTTTAATTTAAATTTTTATTGTTATAACATACATATAAAACAAAACATCTCAGTTTTAGCACTTTCAAGTGCTCAGTGGTATTAATTCTATTCACTACATTGTGCAGGACACTTTAAAAACATCCTCTTCACACTTGTCCCCTCACTACCATCATCCTGGACACAAAGGAGCCACTTAGTAGCATGAGGACTGCCTTTATCTGTAGCTTGAGCCGTTCTGGCCCGTGTGTGCTAATGCCGTGTCAGGATCTTTTAAAACATTTTTAAATAAATAATACATTCATTGGCTCAAAATGCAAAAATTATGAAAGTGTGTTGAATGAAAAGTCTCCTTTCAAGCCCTATTGGTCAGATGCTGCTGCAATAACTCTGAAAGGAAGACCACAAAAATGTCATGGCTTACTACCAGCATTTGTTTTTCTTACTTGCAGGTCTGTGGACCGGTTGATCAAGCTGCTTTGACTGGGACTCGTATGCCTCAGCCCTGGGTTTCAGATTGGGCTCAGGACTACCCTCTAGTGCTACTGGGAATGCTTTTCTTATGGAAAATGGTTGGACTACAAGGGCCAAGCCCTCTGCTCAAATCTGTTCTGCTCATAGCCCACCGGCCAAAGCAGGCCCACAGCCAAACCTAAGAAGGAGGAGAGGCAGTGGAATGAATGTTTGTTGGACAATAATCCAAACTATTTTACCAACCCATCAATCACTCAGTAGCCTCCCACAGACAACTAATATTATTACGGTTTTTGTTATATTAACATTGATATATTATCCATGCACAAGAAATTATATATATATTCTCACTTTACTCTCCTCTTTTTACACAAATCATTACATTTGAAACAAATTCCTACTACTTAATATTATAGGCCTTCTTTAAAATCAATTCTGAGAGGTTTGTGGCTTTCCCACAAATCTAGCTCGAAATTATTGTTCCAGGGAGCAGATGTGGCTCAAGTGGTTGAGCACCTGCTTCCTACTTGGGAGGTCCCAGGTTTGATTCCCAGTGCCTCCTAGAAACAAAAAAGACAAACAACAAGCAAGCAATGAAGAAACCAACTCAGGGGAGCCGATGTGATTCAGTGGTCCCGGGTTCAATATCCGGCCTCACTACCTTAAAAAAAAACAAAAATTATTGTTCCGTATACCACCTATCACTGCGCTTTCTTCTGAAGTGTTCTGATTGGGCACTTTAGGTTGGTAGCCCACAGATATTATGCTGTTGAGGAAGTTAGAGGCACTTGATTTGGGAGTCTTCATTATTGAAATTATCAGAAAGCATGAGAATTTTTAGGAAAGTGCAGAAGAATGTCCAAAAGGCAGAACTTGGGAAAAACCATTTAAGGGGTGTTGGGAGAAAATTCTCCATGAGCCTCGTGTGCCTGCGTGTTTTCCCATGCTCTCCAGGATCATCTTTCTAGGAACATTCAGGCAATCATGTGGCTATGGAACGCTAGAGACAGGGACACCCTTGGAGTACAAACATTTGCCCTCATGGACAAGTAAAGATAAAGAAGGTGACTCCCTCCAGAGAGATTGATGGACTTCTCCCCCCAGAAGCATTTGCTTGCATTCCAGGGTAATAAAATAATCTCTCTCTCTGGAGAGGGAATGGGCTGCTGTTTTTGCTATGGCTATTCTCTGTCTCTGCCGAATGGATATAAAATACTGTGGCTGAGTAACCTGTTAGCTTGCAAGTAAGTGGAAATCTCAGACTCCTCACAGTTTCTGCCTTCACAAGCAGTTAGTAAAAGAAGACTCAGGGGAAAAGAATATCTGAATGTCATTTGAATACACTGGGCATCTGTCCCGCCTAGAGAGGCAAGGTGGCTCCTGGTTTAAGAATTACAGGATTCATGGACATGAAGGTGGAAGGCGTAAAACAAGTAAAAAAATATGATCCACAATTTTTAAAAAAAGAAAGAAAAGAAAAAACAAGGTCCCTGACCCCATGGCATTTTTATTTGATCAATGCAAAGCTTACACAATTATGGAAGAAAAACCGTGCTTTCTGAAGCACCCAGACGGATAATGGCCAGACCTTCAAGTTGGTGCTGGGGAGGGAATAAGGAGATGACAGACAGCTGGCACCAAAAATAGGTTGAGGCAGAAGCACAGACCCTCGGTCTACAAAACAGTCCTGCAGGTGGCTTGTTTTCCTTTTTCAAGGTTGCTCTTGACGTTTATTTCTATCCGTGCATGTTGGTGGCTGTGGGAACTGGAGCTGAGGAGATGAAGGCTGGAGGTGTCGACCCCAGGCCCATGGCTCGTCCTACCCAGGCGTTCTTGGCAGCATCTGCACACAGGCAGCTCCTAGGAAAGGAGTGTGTGTGTGGAGTCCCCATAAACCCGCTTAAGAAGGGCTCGTTGGAGGAGAGAGCCATGCTAACACTGAAGGCAGAGAGCGTGCCGCTGGCTGGAGAACTAAGGGACAATCTGCATAGAGAGGTAAGGACAGGGACAAGACATTCGTGAGCCTCAGGTGGTGGGAAGTAGCTGTTATTTTATTTCTTCATTCAA
>PVKH010048932.1:0-10150 GCA_004027955.1 Chaetophractus vellerosus | reverse complement strand
GCAGCTTGCCCTGCCCGTGGCAGCTTGCCTTCTCAAGGCGGAACCGAACCTGGGGCCTCCCATGTGTTAGACCAGAGCCCTACCAATTGGGCTACAGCCGGCTCCCATGATAGTTCTTGTTAAAATAATTCAGAGATATACAACTGAGGTTGATGGGAGAACAATCTTGGCAGTTGCCCTGACCCACCACTCTGCCATCATGTTCAGGGGGTAGGCACAGTTAGAGGGACTGAAATTCCATTCACGCACCAAGAGGTTTAGTAATCTTGATCAGGTTTCCATGGAATTTATAGAAGTTTTTATATAGTCTGAATGACGTATGGCCCAAGACTTAGAGAGAGCAGAGCAAAGGAGAAAGCTGTGGTAGATTGAAATTTCTTCTGTAACAGTTCCTAAGTCTAAAACTATTTTGATTAAATAAAATAACTTAAGATATATGATGTGGATGATCTTCAGTGTCCCTCCTCCCCAGCAATATTCTACACCAAGCAATTAGCCATTTTGCCTCTTGGACACATGTATTAATATTTGGTTATTTCCTCTTGTTTTTTTCCCTAAGGATCTATCAGTAGAAATGTATCACCTTTGGATCCCTACTTGTACTTAGAAGGGTATGTTAAGGAAGGGTACAGGGGTTCTAGAGCTGCTAGTTGAGTTTCTATGATTATAAGAAAAAAGCCTTTCTGAATACTGCAGAGCTGTCATTGAATATTAAGTAACCTGAGACTAAAATTGGCTTCATCTTCCCTACAAACCTATCTCCTGCAGTGTTCCAACATGAACCCTTTTGGTCACTCCAAAAGACTTGATACTGTTGATTACCTTTTCTTAGGAACTTCTCTTGGCTTTAGTGACACTCATAATGGTAACCAATTACTGGAATACTTACTCTGTGTCAGGCATTCTTCTGTCTTATTTAATCCTCACAGCTTTATCAGATAGGTACTGTTGTCTTTATTTTACATATGAGGAAATATAGGCTCAAAGAGAGTAATTAACTTGCTCAAGGCTTTGCCAGCCTGTGAAGCCTTTGGGATTATCGAGATGAAGCCCTGCCCATAACAACAGGGGGAGGCTTTGTTGTACTATCAACCCCCTACTTCCCTGACCAAACTCCCATGTGAAATCTGCTTAAGTGACTGAACCCAAGCTGCTTCTAAGACCACTATATGCAACACTTCAGACCTCAGGATCTACGCTCTTCCAAGGGAAGGCCTAAGCTATCATGCTTCATATCCCTGTTTACCTCAGTTGCCACCTGACCGTCAGTCATCCATTATTTTTTTAATACTCATTCCCTTACCACTCTCTTATCCTCTCAGCTGATCTATCCCCCAGACCCGTCCACTACGTTCTCAACAACTTCCCTCTCCTTCATCAGCAAATCCTTTTGTAACATTGGTCTCTAGACAATATTAAGTTACAGGGGCAACAGTGGTAGTGCTGTTAGTGTTGTCACCTGGTGTCCTGAACTGCCCAAGCTGCAGCATCTTGTGCTTAGCATTAGCAGTCACATCATCTTCACCAGGTCAAATTCCATGTATGATTTTAGGTGGTGTTTTTAGCTGTATAGCTCTAAAGCAAGTTCTCCGCTCTGAAAGCTACTTCATATGCTTTTGGTAAATTTTTTTCTGCTTAATTCATCCAGGGTTGAATTCTGTTGCTTGTAGAACTCTGAGTGATACACTGATTGAACCTAATCATCAGTCTCTTAGTTGCCTGTTGTTATGCAGCTGAGTGTAGCTAGATAAAATCAGAAAACAGGGCAGATATCATCAACCTCAGCTGTGCATCAGCATTACCTAGTGAAGTTAAACATTTTTCTAGTAAGTTCACTTTCCCACTTACTGCAAATGATTTTATTTCATAACTACTTATCTCAAGTCTCTCATATTCTTTCTTTTTTAATCAGTCCCTTATACTTCATTTTGTAAACAGAAGCCACCAAATGGGAAATACTTCATCCTTGTACCTCCCATATCAACAGATGAGGAAATATAGGCTCATCTTTTTCTTCTTCCCTCCTGCTCTGAGGAAGTGTCCCTCCCTCTATCAAAGAAAAAATTACCTCCGTAGATGCTCTAATCATGTTTTCTCCTGCCTTCTTAAAGAACTTGTTCTCCTCTTTCTACTAGATCCTTTCCTTCAGTATTCAAATTTGCTCTGTCATCACCCATTTTGAGAATCTTAGTCATCGATTCCTGTATCTCCTTTCTGCTACTATCCTATCTTTCCACTCCCTTTCACAGCCAAACGTCCTAAAGCAGTTTTCTGTACATACTATGTACACTCTCTTTCTTCCCATGACCTCTTTAACCCACTCTTGCTCTAATACTCCGTTTGGACAAAACAAATTTCTCTTGCTAAAGTCACTAATTTTCATCAGATTGGGAAATATCATGATCTGTTTTCTGGTATTCCTCTTTTCAGCTCTCTTGGCATCATATGCCACTGTCTTCTTACTGAAATACTCTCTTCCCTTGACTACAATACAGCTCTACTAGTTTTACTCTTATGTCTCTGGCTGTTCCTTCTCAGTCTTCTTTGTTGGTTCCTTCTCCTTGGTCCTGGGACCTCTTCACTTTTCACTGTGTTTTCTCCCAAAGCCATTCACACCATCCTTATGCTTTTTTTTTTAAACCTTGGAAGATGTTCACAATATATTGTTAAGTGAAAGAGTAGGTTACAAAACAGTATGCACATTTGAGTTTTTATAAAAATATACATATTTAGCACAGTAAAAGGACAAATGATATTTACCAAAATATTAACATTGGTTATTTCAGCATAGTAGGATGATGTAGCAGTTTGATATAGTTTATGAATTCCAAAAATAGATATTGGGTTATGTTTGTAAACTGGTCTGTACTTGGGCATGATTAAATTATGATTAGGGCTTTGATTGGGCCACGTCAGTAGGTTGTTGAGTCCCTGCCCCCTTGCTGGGTGGGGACTCACAGATAAAACTGCACAGCAGAGCAGAGGAGTTAGTTGGAGTTTTGATATTGGAGTTTTGATGTTGGAGCCCAGGAAGTAAGCACACAGAGGAGCAGAGCAGCTGAGACTGGAGAGAATCGAGCCCTGGGGAGAGAGACAGAGCCAGTCGCCTGATAGTCTACAGCTGGCCTTGTGAAGAGAGACAAAGCCTAGAGAGTCTCATAGTCTATAGCTGACCTTGTGGAGAAAACAGAGGAGCTGAACCCAGAAAGAAATGAGCCCCAGGAAGAGAGGAATCCAGGAAGCCTGAACCCTGACAGATGTCAGCAATCATCTTGCTCCAACACATGGCAGTAGATTTTGGTGAGGGAAGTAACTTGTGCCTTATGACCTGGTAACTGTAAGCTTCTACCCCAAATAATTACCTTTTATAAAACCAACCAGGAAGCGGATGTGCCTCAAGTGATTGGGCTCCCATTTACCATATGGGAGGCCCTGGGTTCGATTCCTGGGGCCTCCTGGTGAAGGTAAGCCAGTCCGTGCAGTGCGGTGAGCTGGCGCAGCAAGATGACGCAACAAAGGGCGACAAGCAGACACATAAAAACACACAGCAAATGGACACAGAAAGCACAAACAGCAAGGGGGGGATAAATAAATACATGAATAAATAAATCAATCTTTAAACAAGAACAACAACAACAACAACAACAACAAAAAACAACCGAAGATGGATAGGTCTATCTTACTTGCAGTTGCAGACTCTGTTCCTTGGGATGGTTGTTGTCCATCATCATTTCCTTGTTAGTTGTCCTGGGTGAGTCCAATGAGCTGTAGAGTAGGTGTTGCAACTCCGCTGAGGTTCCGGGTCCAGCTGGCACATGGAAAGCCCAAAGACTCGTGTTTCTTGGACATATACCTACAAACTCCAGTACCAAGTATAGGTTTAAATAGAAGGGACAGATGAGTTATGTGCAGGGAAGACATAATGAGTCCAACTCTGTCACTTTCAGGAGCACAAACTCCAAAGTAGGGCCCACTGGCAAGGCACAAAACTCCGGAGCTATCAGCCCTGACCATAGGACCTGGGTGGCTCCAGAGCTCTCTGGAGCCCCACTATTTGGGGTAGCATCCACTTTGGCAGTCCATGAGATCCTGCTGAGGTGTGCATAAGCATTACCTCTGGGATAACCTCCTGACTCACTTGGAAGTCTCTTAGCCATATAAACTCATTGGTCTTTACCTTTCCCCCCTTTTATTCGAGGTCTTTTTCCAATTGCATTGCTAGTTGGTGCTTGGTAGTAATCCCTCGGTGCCAGGGAGGCTTATCCCTGGGAGTCATGTCCCATGCTGGGGGGAAGGTAATGCATTTATATGCTGAGTTTGGCATAGAGAGAGGCTACATTTGAGCAACAAGGAGGCTCTCAGGAGGCAACTCTTAGGCACCCCACAACCCCCCTCTCAATTAGAGGTGGAGTAGACATCACCATCCCAGAATCCTCAGGATTGGGGAAAGAACTATGGACTAGAGTGGACTTACTGGTATTCTACTATAGACATATTGTGATTCTAGCAATTGAAGAAATTACAACATTGATGTGGAGCTGGTGGCCACTGGAGGCTCTGGGGGTAGGGAGAGGGAAAATCATTTGTAATACGGGAGCTTTTCTGGGACTTGGGAATCGTCCTGAATGACACTGCAATGACAGATATAGGCCATTTTATATCATCACATAACATGCAGAACTGTGTGGGAGAGAATGTAGACTACAATGTGAACTATGGTCTATGCTTAATGGCAAAGCCCCAGGATGCGTTTATCAATTGCAATGAATGTGCCACACTAATGAAGGATGTTTATGTGGGAGGGTGTGGGAGGTGTGGGGAGTGGGGCATATGGGAATCCCTGTAGTTTTTGTGTGACATTTATGTAATCTAAGTATCTTTAAAAAAAAAATTATTAAAAAAACAAAACAAAAAACTAACCGATTTCTGGTATATTGCATCAGCACCCCTTTGGCTGACTAATACAGATGATGATTGATTTTGCTTGCCACTACCACTAGCCCCTTTTTGTTTTTGCTTCTTTGAATTTTCTATAATGAAGATTTTTTTTTTCAAAGATTTATTTATTTATTTATGTCTCTGTCCCCCCCACCCCTCCATTTTTTTGTGCTCTCTGTCTACTCTCTGTGTGTTCTTTTGGGTCTGCTTGTCTTCTCTTTAGGTGGCACTGCAAACCGATCCTGGGACCTTCTGGAGTGGGAGAGAGGTGCTCAATTTCTTGCACCACCTCAGCTCCCTGGTCTGCTGTGTCTCTTATTGTCTCTCCTCTGTGTCTCTTTTTGTTGCATCATCTTGCTTTGCCAGCTCTCCGTGCAGGCCAGCACTCCTGCGTGGGCCAGCAATCTTCTGTGTGGGCCAGCACTCCGCATGGGCTAGCTCTCTGCTCAGGCCAGCTCACCACATGGGCCAGCTTGCCTTTCATCAGGAGGCCCCAGGAATTTAACCCTGGACTTCCTATATGGTAAATGGGAGCCCAATCGCTTGAGCCACATCTGTTTCCCTGAAGATTATTTTTTAAATGGGGGCTGGAGTTGGTGAGGGAAGTGTTTTAACCTCAGCTTAGCCCAAATATGCCCCCAGTATTCTGGCAAAGTAAATGTATCTGTTCAGCCTGTATCTTGGAAATTGCTTCTACCTTATAAATTTGAGTATCCTTCAAAGATGACATTAATTCAAACTTCCTTTTAAGCAAACTATACAATAGTAATTGTTGGCACTAAAGTAAAAAACTCAATTTAATTATTACCAAAATTAACAGATGAGAAAATACAAATCCTTGCTTTAAAAAATAAGCAACCCAAGTACATACTACTAAATTATACAAAGTTACATTATCTAAATTTAGTTTATTGCAAAGATCAAGATAGCACACTAGAAGTCGATGGCTTCCATTTCACACCATTCATTCCTAGCACTCACTATTTTCTTCATTTCATTCACTCACCCATGCAAACAGGCTGTATACACAATGTCTAATGTTTCTTGGTTCCATAGTAAAATAGGAAACTTGACATTTCAATTAAAAAGGTAAAATGAGGACATTTACCATCAGACTATAAAATTCCTATTCTGGGAGAGGATTCTTTGAAAAAAATCATATACAAAATGAAAGGGTACCATTTCAAGAGCACTAGGATTACATTAAACTTAAATTAATTCAATACTCATAATGTAATTCAAAGCAAATCTAGTCTTAACAAAAAGATCCAGTAACTAAGACTATTTTAACAGGCACAATGAACAGTGTAAACACTGTTAACGGGCACCTAGTTCAGTAGGGCAGACAATATTTGCTTCTGTATTCACACTTAATTTTTCAGTTACATTTAAAAAGAAAGTGGTGCTGCTTAAGCTAGGAATATTTTACCAAAACTAAAAAAAATTTTTAATAAATACATCAAAAGCTGAAAATCTAGGTAGGTTTTCATACAAGGTATTATTATAACCAAGACAAACTCAAATTTATAATAAAGGCAACTTGCATTCAAAACGAACTCTACCCTTATATTTTATTAAAAGGGCAAACATCATGAATTAACCCAGCTGTTTATTTCAATTACAAAAATAACATGATTCAATATGAAAATAAGAAACTGTCTACAAATCTCTGACAGTAATAAATTGCAATATACGATGCATACAGGAGTCATACAGAGCAACAAACTCTCATACAAAACAAAAATATTTAAATACCTTTAAAATCCAAATTTTTCTTTAATATCATTAATGAAAAAGTGTCTCAAGTCAGATTTAACACCTCAATTGGTCAAGCATCAGGAAGCTATATTACAGTTATTTAATATATAAAGAGACATCTTTCCAACCAGTCACTTTCTTTGAATGTCTCTGTTCTGGAATCGTACAGCCTCTTCCACTTCTTTACACTCCATAGTCCATCATTTCTTCAAATTATGAAAACTGAATCTGTTGAACACCAGAAATCTGTTGATATGATATTGTATAAACCATAACATTTTGTTGTTGACCATCTGCAGTTATTAAGCCAGCTGGTAACTGGTTAGTAAATGCCTCCTTTGTTAGCTCTTCACTGAGTTCATCTGTAGCTGTGATCGTTCCACCAATTCCTTTCTCTCCTTTCAAAGCCTCTTAATTTCTGAAGGTATAATTTCAGAGATTCAAAGCCTAAAGTAGACATGGCAAAGAGAATATCCTCTCCATTAATTGTCTTCTGTTCCTCTTGATAGCATCTTTCACTAGCTTCAGAATTTATAAAGCTGATGAATTCACTCACATATTCTTAAACACATTATTTGGCATCTTTTGCAATCTTTCCGGTTTGAGGTATGGCATTTTTAATTATTCTTGCCACATTTGCAATCGGAAGATATATATCTTGTTCTCTGAAACTTTTGAGCCATTTGTGTCTTCATGATCACTCATGCTGTCCTCAGCATCATCATGAGACTGTATAACATAATGACTTCCTCCGGTATAGTCTGCAGAAATTCCTAGTTGAGAAGCATCTGTTGTAGAACTGTCACCATCCATTGTAATGAAATACTGTCAGAATGTTGTGAGGGAAGCGGATGTGGCTCAAGTGGTTGGGCTCCCGTTTACCATATGGGAGGCCCCAGGTTCAATTCCTGGGGCCTCCTGGTGAAGGCAAGCCAGCCTGTGCAGCGCGGTGAGCTGACGGCCCACGTGGGCCATCAGCTGATGGTGCCATGAGCTGGTGCAACAAGATGATGCAACAAAGGGAGACAAGCAGACACAGAAAAATGCACAGCAAATGGACACAACGAGCACAAGCAGCGAGGGGGGTATAAATAAATAAATAAAAATAAATCTTAAAAAAAAAAGAAAAGAATGTTGTTGTGAGTGATGCTGAGGAACCACTCTAAAAAAGTGCCTGGTCTTTGCTCAGTTTCAACCTCTAATGCAGCCCTGGTTGGCTCCCATCTCCAGTTGGCTGTTTGGTTGGACAGAAAATGACTCTCCTATGCCTTTAAATGACATCTTCACGCCAACTATACCCAAACTAATTTTTTGGCCCAAACCTCTCTTCTGAATGCCAATCTTGCATATGTACAATGTCTACTTGTAGTTGAACTAAAGCTAACTTGTCCCAAACTGATTTTTTAAATTCTCTGTCTAACCCCCCCAATTTATTCTTCTTGTTTTCCTCATATCAGTTAAATGATAGTACCATTATTTTTTCTTTTTAAAAAATTATTTTAAATAACCTACATAATACATGAATATGCTCTTGTAAAGTAGTTCAGTCTAATAAAGTATTAATCCTTCCTTGGCCTTCAGCCAGTCTCATTCCCCTTCCCAGAAGTGACTTCAGCTATCAATTTGTTTATCTTTCTAGACTTTTTTTTTCAGTGAATTTATATTCATGGTTGTACATAGAGAATTTTTTAGTTTTATAATAACTTGTACATAAATAAAAGTACATTACATATACGTTGTTTAGCAGGTTGCTTTCTTCACTTAACAGCATGTCTTGGTGCTCGTTACATATGGATACATACAGTTCTGTCTCATTCTTTTTAATTGCTGAATTGATTTCCAAAGTTTTTACCATTGTCTATTAAACCATTCTTTTGTTGGTATACATTTAACTTAACTTTCTTTTTCTTTATTTTTAAAATTTTTATTTTGAAATACTTAAAAATTAATGGGGCAGTTACAAAAATAACACAAACAACTCTATTATACCCTAACCTCACCCCACCCCCAGATACCCAGATCCATCAGTTTTAACATTTTGCACATTTTCCATATCATTCTATCTATCCATCCGATTATCTGACAAACCATTTTCTGAACACTTGAGTGTAGGTTATATATATCATGCTCCTTAAATACTTAATACTACCATGTACATTTCCAAGGAATGAGGATATTCACTTATGTAAACACCTTAAGTGCAGTTATCATACTCAAGCAATTTACCATTGATATAAAGCTTATAGTCTGTATTTCAATTTTTTCATATTTCCCAATAAGATCCCAAAAATAATAAGGGAGTCTTTTCTTCTCCTTTGCTAGAGCTCATCCAGGATCATCTATTGTATTTAATTGCCATTGTCTTTTTAGTTGCTCTTTCTTCTTTTTTTTAATTGTGAGAACATACATGCAACATAAACTCTCCCATCTCAACCACTTCAAGCATACTATACAGTGCGAGCAGTCATTTTCAAAATATAAGACACCCTTACCACCTTCTATTATTAAAGCTTTCCCATTTCCCTAAACAGAAACCCTATACCCATTATGCATTAACTCCTTATGCTCCCTGCCTCCCACCCCTGGCAACCTATACTCTAATTTCTGTCTCTGTGAGCTTGCATATTTTCCAATATTTTCTTTATAGTTACCATGGAGCTTAAATTTAACATCCTAAATCTTTAATAATTTCATTTGGTTTCATACCAACTGAACTTGTTAATAGTGTACACAAACTACATTTCTGTACTTCCCATCCCCCCACCTTTATCCAGTTCTTGACACAAATTATGATTATACATTTTAAGTCCAAATTTACTGATTTCTCATTACATTTTGTATATTTGCCTTTTAGATACTGTAGGAAGTAAAAAGTGGAGTTACAAACCAAAAATAAAATAGTACTGGAATTTATATTTACCCATGTTTGTTATCCTCCCTGGAGATGTTTATTTCTTCATGTTGTTTCAGTCTGTTGTCTAGTATCCTTTTCTTTCAACCTACAAAACTTCCTTGAGTATCTCTTGTAGAGCCAGCCTAGTGGTGAAGAACTCTCTCAGCTTTTGTTTATCTGGGAATGTCTCAGTCTCTCCCTGATTTTTGAAAGGCAGTTTAGCCTGTTACAGAATTCTAGGTTGGCAATTTTTGCTTTCAGTACTTTAAATGTGTCATCCCACTGCCTTCTTGACTCCATGGTTTCCAGTGAGAAATCAACACGTAATCTTATTGAAGCTCCTGTGTGTGTGACATGCTGCTCCTCTCTTGTGGCTTTCAGAATTCTTTATCTGGCACTTGACAGTTTGATTATAATATACCACAGTGTGGGTCTATTTGGGTTCACTCTGTTTGGAGTTTGAGCGTCTTGATGTATAATCATGTCTTTCATTAAATTTGGGGGGCCGACTGGATAGCCCAGTGGATAGGGCGTCGGCATACCACATGGGAGGCCCGGGTT
>PVKH010048931.1:0-10156 GCA_004027955.1 Chaetophractus vellerosus | reverse complement strand
CTCCTTTCCTGATTTAATTTCCATATCCCTCCCCTCCTGATCCGTTGGATTGAATGACTAAAAAATAATAACACAATAGTCTTTTCCAAAGGCTCGTCATTCTGGGGAACCTAGGTGTTATGGATTGAAATGAGCCCCCCAAAGGACGTGGTCAAATCCTAACCCTTAGCCCTATGAATGTGAACTTATTTGTATATTTTGTTATTAGTTAAGATGAGGCCAAATTGGGTTAGTGTAGGTCCCAATCCAATATGAGTGTTGTCCTTATAAGGAGAGGAAATTTGGATACACACAGAAAGACACAGAGACAGAAAGAGAGATGACTGTGTGATGGAGGCCAAGATTGAGTTATGCTACCACAAGCCAAGGAGTGCCATGGATTGCTGGCTGTCCACCAGGAGCCAAGGTGCAGGCCTGGGATGGACTTTTCTATTTAAGAGAAAGCCTGGCCTGGCAGACACCTTGAGTTTGGATTTCTAGCCTCTGAACTGTGACACAATAAATTTCAGTTGTTTAAGGCAACTAGTCCTTTGTTATAGCAGCCCTGGCAAACTGAAAGACCAAGCTAGGATGTAGGGTGTCTTAGTAGAAGAGACAGAAAACAATGGATCTGACCCTTTGGATGGTTCCACATGTGTGTGAGTCCTTCAACCCTCATCCTAGTGCTCTGGCCAAGTGAGGCTTGGTTTGAATTTTTCTGGATTGGGGAACAGCAAGATAGAGTAGTTTTGACTTTTTGGATGAAGCAGGATTGCTGCAAAATTAGGGAGAGGAGGGCAGGGACAGGTCAGGGTGGGGTGTGACTTGCCCTGTCTCCTGGACTTGGCTTTCCCACAGATTGACCTTGGCTAAGTCATGTTGCTTCCCTGGCAGTCTGTTTTCTTAACTGAACGATATGGGACTGAGACAAGATTATTTCTACTATCACTTCTGTCTTAGTTTTCCATGCTGCTATGACAAATACCAAAGACAGACATTGGCTTAAACAACAGGAACTTATTGGCTCTCAGTTTCACAGGCTGGGAGGTTTACTTCCTCCCAGATTGGTAGCCTTCTGGCTCTCAACAGTCCTTGGGTTCCTTGGCTTACCCGTCACATGGCGATGTCCTTCTCTTTCTCTTCTGTTGACTTCCAGCTTCTAGCTCCTCCCCATGGCTTTCTCTCACTATTTCTTAATTCCTCTTGCTTATAAAGGCCTCCAGTAATCAAATTAAGGTCCACCCTGCTTCAGTCGGGCTTCTTCGGAGGTAAAAATAGCATCTTCAAGAGCTCCTATTATTTACAAAGGGTTCACACTTACGGGAATGCTGATCAAGACCAAGAACGTGTCTAAATATATAATAATATATATAATTCAATCCAGCACAATTTCCAGTAATTTGCAGACTTTTGCAAATTTTAGGATAACCTGTTATTCTTGCCACTTTGGCTGCATTTGCATGGAAGCTACTTCATCTCATATACAAAAGGTAAAATTGAGGCTTCTTTGGGATTTTTCAACATGGGAGCTAAAGCAAAAAAAAAATACAGTTTAGTGGTATTTTCTTTTCTAAAAAAGAAAAAAAAATATTTAGTTGGAGCTACTCTTATCTTTTCCTTCACAAGGGGAAAATAGAGACCCTGGTCTAACAACCCACAGACCATGGGTCTTTATCTCTTGCTACTTAGTTCATCACTGCTGAGGGCTGGCTTGGGGAAGAGAGTGCAGAGACAGCCTCACATGGAGGGCAGAGGGCACCTTCCCCCTCCAGTATACACATACCTTCCACCCTCCCTTCTCCCTTGTGCAGGAAGAAAAAGAACTCTGTGTGTGAGGTCAAGGCCATGACCACATTCTACACACTGACCAGGGGCTTCACATCTTTCTTGGAAGCCCTCAGAGGCCAATGCAAATCACTTTTGGTCATTGCCCAAACTGGAAAGAACATTTTTTCCCCAGATCGTCATTAAGAATTTTACACAATCACACACTCTCTTCTCTCTCACATACAGACATACATTCCCAAAGAGAAAAACTCATCTCTGAGTATTGGGTCATAAATTATATGAGGTACATTTCATTATAAAGTACATTTCTTTAGTCCGTTATGAATGCTTTCCATTCACCCCAGGGGGGTTGTAATGTACACTGACATCTTACTTTCTTCCAAGAAGCATTCCCTCATGTTGTTTAGTATATGGGGCCTAGCTAGGCAAACACATTCTATTCTGGAAAATGAAGGCAATCGACTCACATAAATGGGAATACAATCATGCATCTGTGCCTGGGCTCCAGGGAGGTCACATATAATCTTTAGAAAAACTGGGTAAGTAAACATTGGTGAAAGAAATGTATGACGGCGGAGGGTGCTGCATAAACAGTGCAAATGCATAATTGCTACGGCCCTGAAAAAGTGGAAGCCACGTGATTCTAAAGCCAGAACGACGGGAACAAGTATTTTATAATGTCAGTCCTCATTATGTTTGATTTTTAATTTTGGTACTTCACCTTCTCAGCCCATTCCCCCTGCAGTACTCATCTGATCCTTCCTAAGGCACTTGATTTTTCCTAAAGTGAGAACCAAGAAGAGGTAAAAAGCTGAGCAAATTAGAGACAGCATTGAGGGCCTCTCCATTTTTTTCCTTCACTCATCAACAAAGCAGCGGCAAGATATTTGAATGCTCAGGTTTTTAAATCCTTCAATTTTACCTTGCAGAAGATCAGAAACCAAAGCTCATAAAATTGAACTCAGATGACGAACACTCCCGTCTTTGGAGTGCTACTAAACAATCTGCAAATTATTTAAATTAAACCAAACCGGCCCTCGACATCTGCACACAAAATGCTTAAATTCCAAGTGCAACTTTACTGGCATAAGAAAATAATAAGGGGAGTTCAATTTGTGTCAGCATGGCTCAGGAAAATAAGATATCATGTCTCGCTGTCTGCTTGATGTCAATTTCTCAGATGCAAACTCTAATGCATCCTCCTAGACTGTCCGCTCGGAGCCTGCCAAACAGAGAAGTTCAGCCAAAGTTCACCAAGCTACTACCAAATCGCTTTTTTTCCCCTCCTATTTCAATCATTAGAAACCTTCTGTTTTATATTGTGCACACGTGATTGTATCTACCTCTTAAAACATATATAACTCTATTAGCTTCTCCTATTCTTTGGGAACACTGTAAATTCTTTCCTGTGATGAGTTTGCTCTATGGCTTAGCTTTTTAAGTTTCACTGCATATACAAGATTTTATCTGGAATGCTTGGTCAGATAAAGCCTGTAGATATTCAAGATACTCAAGATGATTTGAAAATAATAGATTTTATTTATTTGAGAGCAATTAAATAAAAGGGGGAAATTCCCCAATAAAACAGACAGGAATCAAGATGGCTTCAGGAATCCTTTTTCAACCCTTTCTCTGTACTCATTCAAATCAGAGGCTCACTCAGGTCATGCCAGAGAACCTGCCCTAAAACTAGCATCCAGTCTTTGGAAAAACCTGAGCTCAGACCTCTGTTCTAATCTCCCCTTTAGCTGGGATACTGAGACGACCAACCGGGCAGTTACACAGGCCATTTTTCTCATTTTCATTGTTTAGTTTTGATTTACTTTAAATGATTAAGACCCTCATGCTTTCCAGAGAAATTGTGCACCCGCACTTTTAATCATGCAAAACCAACATTTTAATGCTGCTGGATGATGTATCAATTTAGGTCCCTGGGATCACCAAAGAGCTAGAATTTCACTCATCAGCAGAAATGCAGGTTTAGTAGGTGCGTGAAGACAAAAATAAGGGGAGTGAAGTCTTTGATCTACTTCATGTTCTTTAAAAATACCTTTCCTTTAGTATAGCATGTCACATTCAATCTATGTTCCCCCTTTAGCATCTTTCTTCCAAGTTCCACTTGGGTCCTTTTCAAAGACCCAATAGCAATGTTCAAAGCAGCTTTCAGGAGGGAAACTCTTCGTTTGTTTCCACTGAGTGGTGGTGGTTGGGGTTGGAGTGGAAAGTCCTCACCCAGCAGGATGTAGAGCTACACGAGCTTATAACTTTCAAACTCATTAGTAGGCCTCTGCTTCCTTCCCATCATATAGCTTTCAAAGACAATTAAAATATTGCTAAAATGCACTTTCCAGGCAAGCTACAGTTGACTATATCTATCATAAAAGAGCTTCTCGTACATTTAATGTTGAGATGCTTTTCAAACACTTGCTAACTATTTGGCCGCCAATAACTGAATATGGTTTAATTAAGCAAGATGAAAAATTATTACTTATAAGCAGGATCTGAATACCAACATTAAAATAAAATATATCCTAAAATATAATAATACTAAAAACAATAACGCTGCCACATAGTGATCATTATTATCTTAATTTCTTTTTTGTCTTTCATATCGTAAAATAATTCAGCTTAACCACCGTGTTTTAAAGGAACTTGTCTGCTGATTCACATTTCACTTAATCTGGTATCAATTACTGGCCTCGATTTAGAAAATTCAATGTCTGTGTAGATGAAATGCTTTAATACCTTAGATAGTAGCTCGTTTCTAGTCCCAGCCTGAAACGGCACAGTCAGAAAAGTATAAAATACTTTTTGCTAGATTCAAAGACGAGCAAGATTAAAAATTCCCAAATGCATACTCTGGAATCCCTCCAAAAACATTCCATCTTTATTCATTATTGGATATTGTCTTGATTAAAATTCCTGTTGGTTTGTTCTATGGTTAAGTAGTAATCTTGTATCTTAGCATTTGGAATGCATTGGTATCATGTGACGTGCATGGAGCCCAAATGAATATAGAGAGATCTCTTTCACAAGTCAACGAGGAGGACTTAGAGCGTTCAGATTTCAACAGAGCCGTTTGGGGGGGGGGGGTGGTGAGGGGGCGTTTATCTGTTCAGCACATTCTTTCCAAAAAGTGAGTCAGAAGGAGAGCTGTTCAAAGCCAAATGATTTTTCCTACAACACCAATGACCTGAGTCAAGGCAGATTTCACTAGAGGAAAGAAGATGGTTTTTCCCTTCTCTTCTTTTCTTCATCTCCTTTTGCTCCATTTCGAGCATTTGGTGCCCTTTCTTGCTAGTTTCACCCAGTAACATGTGAAAAATGCACTCGACAATGCAAAGCAGATGACTTGGTCGCCATCCTCTGAGTCACCATTCTGTTCTCTGCATTCCTGCAAATGCCTCTCAGAACCAGAGAGTGACTCTGGTAGGAACCCCTGAGAAAGGAAACAAAAGTGAAAGAGAATGGGCATGCTCATATGGTCACACAGGTATTTTTTGCATGATTTGGCCCCCTACAGGCAACCTGCTTGGCACTGGGTGTCCCCAGGGACTCCCAGCCGGGGCCTGAAGTCCTGGGAAGATCAAAAAGAGAGAGAGAGAGAGAGAGAGTGTGTGTGGGAGGGCATGTGACTTTGCCATCCTTGATGGGCCTTTGTTTTATTTTAGATCTTAATGGCCTCTTGGAAGTGAACTCTGTGGTGGAAAGGAAAGGGGGAGGGTGTTGGCAAAGGTCTGGGCCCCTTGAGGTGATGTAAGCTGTCACCGCCTGTCATGTGCTGGAAATGCATCTGTCGGTGAGAAAAAGTCAGGAGGGCTGAGTGACAGCCAAGATTTTAGGGATAAAGCCAACTTTCTGGGCAAGCTGTCAGGGACACCATGTCACCTCCAAGTCCTTCCTAGCATGGTGGGTACGGGGTGTCAGATGGGGTTGGAGAAGGATAAGAGCCCATTCACCATGGTCTTCTGGGAGCAAATAGCCAACTGTGTTAGTGGCTGCAGAGGAGCACATAGTAGGTGCTCATTACCTTTGCATGCATCAGACAGCCTGCCTCCCAAGGATCTGGTCTTTGCCTTGAGGGAAATGAATAGGTTAGATGGTGTCTGGTGAGGGTGAGCCTTCAGGGTTTTACCAGTGAACTCACTTCCATTTGCAGAAACACTGATCAAAGCCAAGAAGCTGTCTGGTTTGTTGCACACAAGGTCTAAGAATACTAGGACTTTGTTGAGCTTACCACTGTATGTATGGCTAGTGCCTAGGACACTGGTTGCATATAAATATTTGTGAATGAATCGATGGTGTACTAGTCAAGGTTTTCTGAAGAAATAGAGCTGGGAGGATATTTATTATAGGAATTAGCTCACATGACCATGAGTATGGGCAAGTCCGAATTTCATAGGACAGGCCACAGACTGGGAACTCCAATGAAGGTTTTGATGAATTCCCCAGGAGAAGCTGACTGGCTGAGGTAGAGATAGAAATTCTTCTTTCTGACTGCTGAAATCCTCAGTTCTCCCTTTAAGGCCTTCAACTGATTGGATGAGACTTCCCTCATTGTTGAAGGTGTTCTTCTTTGTTGATTGTAAATGTAATAAGCCATAGATACAATCAACTGACTGATGATTTAAATCCTCTCAGTAACAATCAGGCAAGTGCTTGCTTGATCAAACAACTGGACACCATAACTGAGCCAAGTTGCACAAGAACCTAACCATCAGTATATCATGAAGATTTTGAATAAAAAAATCAATCAATGAAATGGTCAAGTGTTTCTTTAGCACGACGAACCTAGAAGCTTACTCATTATTCTAACAAGCTAAATTTTAAGAGCACTAGAGCAAAGAAAGAGTGTGTGTGTGTTGGGGGGGAGGGGCGTTGGATAACAATTGCTGATCACTTACCAGCCATCAGGAAGTTTCATGTGTACTTAATGAGCAGGGTATTGTCCCATTTTCCAGATTAGGAAAATGAGTCTTAGAGAGGTTAAACCCTCTGCCTAAAGTCACAAAGTTAACAAGTGGTAGAACCGTGGTTGAGGCTCAGGATTCTTGCGTTGGCCCAGGTTAAAGATCTAATTACTGTGTCACTTCGTTATTACAGACTCACCACAACAGCATTTTGGGATATACTGGGCTGCTTACACATGATGCTGAAAAAGAAAATTTTAAAAATAATTTCGTTTCATGGAATTTTTTTTTTTTTTTTTTTAGCATTTTGAGACTCAAATCAGATTAAGTAGATGAAAGCGTTTTGCAGACTGTTTGGCACGACACGCAGTAGGCACTAAAAAATTTGTTCAGAATCCAAATCCAATATAAATGTATTAGCTTTTTCTAGCCAAGAGCTTACAGAAGCAAGAAATAAATCAACATGCCTCTAGCCCCAGGGGAATGACATGGGAGAGCAAGATGGATGTTTGATCAGGTCTCAGAGGGCTCAGGCTTGGCATCCCAACTGTGCTGATGGCCAGCTGTGTGATCTTGGGTAAGTCCCTTTGCATCTCAGGACGTCAGATTTATCCATGGTCAAATAAGGGATTAATAACCTCTGCTTTGCTTACTGCTCAGATATCATCAGAATCAAGAGAAGTAATGGAATTAAAGTACCTTGCAACATCTATAGCATCCAATTGAGAAACCCTTTATTTGTGTGATGAAATTGTTCTTTCTGTAATCACGGGAGTTGAGCCTTTCCTCAGCTATGTACTTAATTCTACTTATTAATTTAATTTGCATCGTAGGTGATAGCATAGGCTTTTCTCATTTGGAATTTCGCTTGGCTTTTTCACTCAGTTAAATGGAACGTCTCCCTTTGTTGAGTATTTGTGACTTTTTTCCCTGATTTTTTTTTTTCTTTTTAATTTTAGCTTAATCAAGATTTACTGTTTTTCTCTAAGGCAACATGTCCAAGTACCCAAGTACCCAAATTCACCTCAGAGGGCATGGAGAGTTGAGACAAGGTTTCCCTCTGTGCATAGGTTTTTATGGCTGGCCCCAGATAGGAAACATAATTATGGTGCTTTCTTGCCTGATGTTAGACAAGTCTGAGGAGGCCTGGCGTGCATTCCTTGGGCTCATGAGTAATTACGGTGTTGGTGAGGATCAGCTACTTTATAAGGTCTCGGGCTGCTGGGATTCTGGTTTTTCTGTAATGCACACATACCCCATGAATTTAATTACCACCTTTTTGGTGCCTGACAAATATGCTTCTCTTGTAAACCTTGTGTTTATGTTCGGATAGGACCGGAGGGTGTGTGTGTGTGTGTGTTGTAACCACGATATCCCAGACGTTCGTGGAAACAGTCCCCCCAAATCCATGTCAGGTTTTTGGTTTAATGACCCATGCATTCGATAGTCTTTTTTTTTTTTTTTGGTTGGAAAACTATTCCTCAAATTCTGTTTTTTCTCCACCCCCTTTCTTCTCCCTTCCTGGCTCTAGCTAAACTTTATAATGCCATGATTCCTTTTGAAAGATTAGGTAAGAAGGAACACGTGTGTGAAAGTTGTGGCCAACTCCCATGTGCTAAGGGCTGGTGAGAGCAGGGCCAAAGGCCAAATGACCTCAGCACCTGACAAGTGTGTGGATCTCATTATGGTCATGGAGTCTGTGGGGTTTTTAAAAAAATCAATGGATGCGTGGTCAACACTTGCTGAGAAAGCAGGTCTTAAAGATTTAGTTTCTGATCCCTGGCAGAGGTGTTACTGCCAGGCCCTCCAAAATATATATGTAAATATATAAACATATATATTTACTCTTAGTAGAAAACGTTCCACCAACCCTACAAACTTAGGGATTCACAGAGCTTAAAGAAACATTTGAGATTATCTTGTCTAATCTCTTTATTTTATAAATGAGTGCGTGAGCTCATAAAGGAAAAAGAAGGTTTTGGAAGATCTCTTAACCAGCTACCGCATTTCCTGACTCACAGTTTATGCTCCATAGTTTACATCTGCTGCCACGGTCCCAAGCCATATATCCACATACCCACGAGGAGTTTTGAGCACTTGTGAGTGGTGATGAGCTGCTTTATTTGAGGCCCACGAAGAAGTCTTTAAGACATAGTTTTGGCCCTCAAGGAATTAATTAGTAAATTGAGGGATCAGGGCAAATATGAACGAAACAGCCTGATGAGAGAAACTGGCAGCTTATGGTTTACAGGCATTGGAAAAAGAACCACAGATGAGTTCCTCAGGGGCTCAGAAAGTGTGGAAGTTGGGGAAGGCTGGCCTACTGAGAGGAGACTTCAAGGAAGAGGTAGGACCTAAAGAAGGTTTTGGGGATTTGAAGCTGTGGGATCCCAGGAAGGGAGTGCGGCTGGGGAAAGGCTCTGAAGCCTCAAGGAGCATGTGAGAGAGGGCTGGAAGCCACGGGGACAAGCTGGAAGCCATGCGGAAGGGCACCATGCAGAGGGCCTTGCATGCCAGGCTAAGGCATCTACCTACGTTGTGTAGGGACGGAGGTCAATTGAGGGTTTTAAATAGGGCTGAGGTGGGGAATGACGTTGATGGTCTTGGTTGGGAGAAGGACTGGAAGGAGGTAAGGTCAGACACAGTGGTGCCAGTTAGGATATTTCGGAAAAAGCTCCAGCATGAAGCGATGAACCCTCCGAGCAGGGAGGTGGGGATTGCAGTGTAGCAGGTTCTCAGGAGACCCCCTAACTCTCAGGGCTCCCGGGTGGGAGTGAGGTCTATAGTGCCAGCTCCTGGAGTGACTAATGTTGTTGTCTTCCAAGATCTGGGGGGCTTTGCTCTGCTCCTCCATGTCACTTCTTGAGGGTCGGTGCAAGATATAATTCTTCACCACTTAGAGCGCAAAGCGGGAGAGAGGGAAGGAGGGGCAGTTGTCTCACAAGAGCAGTACAGCTCAGGCCAACACCCAAGTGCCTGCTGGCTGGAGAAGAGAAATAGCTCTGTGTCCTCACTCAGCCTCTTACTAACTCCAAGGTTGTGTCCAAGCTACTAACATATTCCAAACCTCAGGTTTCTTCTCTGTATTTTCTAGATACATTTATGCCTGCCACGGTCATTCCCACTATTGCTCTAAGAATCTGAGAGACTATATGGGAACTGTCAATAAAGTATAATCATTATCATGCCAAGAGCTCTTGCTGTGGAGATGGTGGAGGATTAACTTGATGCCTGGAGAAACAACTAGAAAGGAAGGACAGATTTCCTTCTAAGGAAGTTGCCTCCTCTGCCTTGTCATTTGGAGTGTTCTGTGACACTGTCTTCCACCATTTTTCTTCTTCGACCATTTAAGAGGCCATAGAAATGGAACTCGTTTGGGGATTCTGTTCAAACCGATTACAATGAGCTACCCTAAATTAGAAATGACCAGACTCTGATGGCAGCGTGTTTGGAATGTGGGTGGCCCCATCTAAAGCTGA
>PVKH010048930.1:0-10151 GCA_004027955.1 Chaetophractus vellerosus | reverse complement strand
TTCGCAAGTGTTCTCTCAACACAAACATTTATGAAATTACTTTGGCCATTGCCTCTAATCAGTTATTACATAATAATCCTAGGTATTGGGTTGTATTACATTCATCTTCAACCATATAAAATCTAGAAGTATGGTTTTATATAGATACACAGGTAAAATAAGCATAGAAAATTATTTAGCTGTGTCCTTGTGTGATACATGATAGATTAAAAGCAATGTGAGTTTTATATATTTCATATCAACCAAGGAAGTAGATTGCATTAACGCCAATAAGTAAAACCTACAATTCAATTCAATTAATAAACTATTAAGTGCAAAGAGCATTTATGGCCTCAATAAAACACCATTCATGTTTTATAAAATATAGAAGATTTGAGAAATCCATTTACAAAATACCAGTAGTGATTTTGACTTCTTTTCTTAGCAGTGTGTTGCTATAAACCTCAGTAATTATTTCAAAACTCATCCCACAAAACATGTCCTCAATTATTGTTTAAAGTTGTATTGGCATACACCAAGGTGTTAGATACTGTGACAGTTTGAAATTCTTTTATGTGTCCCAAAAAGATTATGCTTCTAAACTAATCTATTCCTGTGGATGTGAGAACCTTTTTAATTGGGATACATCAGTGAGGCATGACTCAGGTTGAGTCTCTGCCCTCTTGCTGGGTCTGGTAAAAACAAAGCCACACAGGAAAAGGGAGCTGCCATATTTGATCCTGCAGTGTGAGAGAAAGTTCTCCAGCTTCGTCCACAGCTGAGCTGCAAGGAGAGACGGCCCCAAGAGGCTGAGAGAGCTAAGGCCCAGAGAGGAGCCATATGCCCGATAGCTTACAGCTGAACTTCTCAAGAAAGTGGAGCAGCAGAGACTGATAGAGGAGGCCTGGAAAGAGACAAGCCCTATGCCTGGTTGCCCACAGCTGAGTGCCAGGAAACGGTATATTCTGGAGGGGAAGGCAGAGGCCTCAGCAGATTGGTCCCATCTTACTTCATCACATGGCAGAACAACAGGATCAACAGTAGCTGACTTTGGTGGGAAAGCATCTCTGATGGTACCTTGATTTGGATACTTCATGGCCTCAGGACTCTAAGCTTTTATCCCAAATAAGTCCCTTTTATAAAAGCCAACTCATTTCTGGTACTTTATATCGGCAGCCCTTTGGCAAACTAAAACGTCACCATTCAGAAACAGAGACCTTTTTGAAGTATCCTCACCTTGACTATCTCCGGATAGAAAGGTTCAGACTAATGTTCCATATGTCATTAATTATTGTTTTACATTTAACTGTTTGGATTAAGACAGCATCATATCCTAACCCAGTGTTTCTCAAAACGTAGTATGCATCAGAATCACATGGAGGACCTATTAGAACACAGGCTGCTGGGTCTTCCAGAGTTTCTGATTCAGTGAGTCTTGGGTGGGGTTCAAGAATATGCATTGCTAACACGTTCCGAGGTGATGCTGATATTGAAGGTCCAAACACTGCATATTAAGAACCACTGGTCTAACCTCACTCATACCCAGAAAATCCAACATAAATGTAGTGTGAAATTTCATTGCTAATTAAGTAACAGGAATCCATAGAGCACTGGGGCCATGCAAGGGTTCAGAGGAAATTAGCCATTCTTTATTTGCTACAGTGAAGATGAACAGAGCCACGAGAGGCATTCTGGGTCAACACAGTGCTCTCTCGTACTACTGCACATTTCTTTTTCGTAGTTAGTGGGATGTTCTCTAAGAAGTTAAATGAATCTGGAAAATAGTGGACATATCTCATTCATGTTTGTTTATGAGTAACTTTCATTATCATTTCATTAATATAAGTTATTTGGTCCCCATGTCCTCAAAAACACAGCTCAAATTCTGTAAAATGTTTGGGGCTTGATTATTGCTCACCAGGATTAAAGAAAGATAATATAGTAAGAAAAAAAAAAAACAAATATCTAATGCAAAAGATTTCTTGTATTAAGAAAAACTCAGGCTGGCTGTATAGCCCAGTGGATAGGGTGCCGGTTTACTACATGGGAGGCCCTGGGTTCGGTCCCCGGGGCCTCTCCAGGCGGGCGGACTGCTTGAGAAGGCAAAAAGCCGCCATGAGCGGGGTGGAGCCGCCGTGGGCAGGGCAAAGCCACCACGGGCAGAGCAGAGCCGCCCGCAAGCGGGGCAAGCCACCCGCAAGTGGGCAAGGCCATGGCTCACTGGTGAAGCTGACTCGGCACATCACTGCAGCGGAGGCGGGGCGGGGGGGGGTGGAGACAAAAAGCAGAAAATAAAATAAATCTTAAGAAAAACTCTAGGCAATGTAAGGAAAAAAGCAAAAGACAAATGAAAATCTTGTAGATTTCTAATATAAGAAATTGTATATATCATAATTTCCTTCTGCCAAGATTCACTAAATGTTAAATTTCAGCTTGTCTACAACTATACTAATTGAACTAAATAAGGGAAAAGGGCAGGATGCATTGTGGAGTTATTACCCATAAAATCCTCCATTAAAACAAATTACTTAGACAAACATATCCTTTTCTTGATCTCATAATTTTACTTACACAATTATGTCCCTGGTGTAAATGATAGAGTATATGAAAGGTAGGGGTGGGTAATTTCATTTAAGAGTTAAAGTTTATGCCATCTTCCCTTATCACCTGGGTTCAGAACCCATGATACTCGGTAACAAACATAGGCGGAATATGGGGTGGTCATTTTTGAAGTTGAGGAATGCATACATATTTTTAATTTTAAGGCTTCTATACTAAATGATCATGCCTAAGTACCGACAGGGCCAAGATATCATTGACTACTGACACATACACGTGCATACCCTGGGGAAAAGCTGTGAATGATTTCATAATTGCACAGCATTTGAATCATCAGTACTTTGGTGACTAAGAATTAAGAGCCTAATTTTACATATTCATTCACACCAAAGTTCACCTGAGATTGCTGTCAACCAGACTGTACAAATTAGTTTCCTTCTAAAAATTCTGCCTTGACCTCACTTGCATTCATAGTAGAGAGTAATCCATAGTTCATGTATGCAGAAGCATAGATAACAGTATCTGCCCAAGTAAAATCAGATTCCTAGGTAAAGAATATTTTTGTTCTTTTGATCCATTCTCACAGTATATAGATAAAACATACCTAATTCAAAGAAAAAAGAATACTATACTCCCACTGATAAAAAATACTACAGCAATTCATAATCCCAAAATTTTAAATTGACTGTTAATTTCATTAAATTTTTAAGAGAATAGAATAAGATGAATGGTCCTTTTGTTACCAACTGATTTATTTTTGAACTTTGCTCTTAATTCTTCAATATTTTAGATTTTTTTCTATATCTGGCACTTAATAGGATTAATAAAAACGGGTTTTTAATTCCCCAGTTTATTATTCAACAGATAATGTTTCAAGATTCCATACCAAGCTTAAAGAAAGGAAAGATCAGTGACTTTTAATAGAAACAATATATATTTAGTTTGACGCTTTTATACTCTCCTCATGTAAAATTAATCTGGGCCCGAACCAGGCCACCCAGATATACCAGCCCCTGAGCAATGCAGTTACACGCTACTCTTCGACCTTCACTGCATAGAATGTTTAGTGGATCATAATTTAATCACTGTATCACTATTAGAATCTTGCAATGGCATTAACTGTTAGTATCATCATGTCTCTCTGGCATCTAGATTCTGAAGTGCCCAAGGTAAATCACAGAATGCAGAATCTATAGAACACCAGAAAATCCAGGTGAAGGTAAGAAGGCAGTTGACCATTTAAGGATTTCAAAATATTGAATCACTTGTGAGATTACTGACATAAATCACATATTTGAGTGATCAACTGTTTTTCTTTTATTTAGATGCTCAAGTATGCATATGTCAAGTCATCACAGAGGGAAGGAAAAGAGGAAGGAGGGGAGGGAAGGAGGAAATATTAATTGGTATCCACTAGGTGCCTGGATGGGATATTTTTTCTCTTTTTAAAAATCTTGAGTTGGAAAATCCCCTGTGTATTTGGAACATTTCCTGTTCACAATTTTGGCGATTGTTTTAGTTGATAGTTTATCACACTATTTCTGACTATATAGTTGATGGAAATAAGAACAGACATTTACAACTTAAAATTTCTCTATGCTAAAAAAATATATAACAGAATTGGGGAATCTTATAAAGGAAATATGCTATCATACTATAGCAGAATATATTATACTCAGCTACAGTTAAAAGGCACTTAAATAAAGCTATGTTAGTGACCAGTCATGTGTAGAAAAGTTCTGCTCGTATTTGGGGAAAGGGCAGTTCTTTCTACTCAGGCCCAAAGACCGTGGCAGTCATCAAATGTTGGACTGACTACTCCTCAAGAAATTGAAGGAAAAAGGAAAAGGAAAAATGACTTGATCAAATCAAATAACCATCATTCAGAGAAAAAAGAAACCACAAGTACCTAGAGATTCATCAAGTGCACAATTTTATGGTTCTGAAAGGAAAAGAGCCAGGACACTATTTCTGCTTTTTTGCCACTTTAACATCAGACACACATACAGCCCACAGCCCTGTAGCCTAGACCTGCATGACCCTTTAGGTTTAAAGGATAAAAGGTGGAGAAAGCAGGACTTGGATTCTCTCCAATTATCATACACCCTCAAGACCCTGTGGTCCTAATTCCAGGCCATTGTTTTCCCTTCTTGATTAGATAGTAAATAAAAAGTGTTTGAGAGTATAAATAAAAAGTGATTCAGAGAAGAGGAATGTGAATTGTGAGCTTGGAAATGTTTCTATTAACCCATCAGAATAAAACCACACTATAACAAATAAATATCTTTGGCTCATAGACTCTTAAAATAAATGTATCTGAGGATTACAATTTTCATGAGATTCTAAGGGAAGTTTTAGGAATTAAAAATACAAAAAATGTTAAGGTAATTTTAAAAGCTATTTAAGGCACTTCTAGGATAAGAAAGATTGAGCTAATAGTGAGTCATTAAAATAAATATCAGATTCTTTAGGGAAAATGTTCCTAAATTTAGATAAATCCTGTCCTTCCTTACAGAGAATAAGAAAACAACCTTACTTGCTGGGATTGAGACCAAACATAAAATAGAGATGGAAATACCATCAGTCCAGCAGCTGGCTCAGAAACTTCTTCAAAGTACATATGGCAGCTAGAGAGTGTATACATGCTAGGGTGATAGTCTTCTGGCTTTTAAACCCAATGTATTAAATACTGTTCTTTAGAAGAAGGGCTAGAAAGTTATGGTATTTGAGAAAAATATAAAGGCCAAGCTGGACCCAACAGGCTGCAAGGCACTAATTAATTCATATAAAAATCACCAATGTGTGCATGATCCTAGAACAGAGTTAAGTTAAATATATCTTTTAATCCCAAGCTAGTTGCAGAGTTTTTCTACAAGGGCCAGAGAGTAAATATTCTGGGATCTGTGGGCCATACCATGTCTGTGGCAACTACTAAACTCTGCCATTTTAAGTGCAAATAGTCTTAGCAACTACATAAATGAATGAGCGTGGCTGTGTTCCAATAAAGTTTTATTTACAAAAACGGGCAGTGAGCAAGATTTGACCTGGGGCACTAGTTTGCCCACCCCACCTTTGGCCTTTGATACTGCCATCTCCTAGACTTGCACCTGTAAAGCAACAAGATGCAAGTAAATGCCAGCATTTGAGTGTACCTCCTCAGGATTGAGGAAAATATGATCATTTCCAAGTGTGCCCAGTACTAAATGTAACATTGCACATGTCCATTTTCTCTTTGAAAAATTCTTAAAACAAAAATAACCAGGTAGCTTTCCCATACACAGACACAAAAGAAGGGGAGAAGGGGATCCCGAGAAAGTAACATAGACATGTGGCTCTCAGGAACAAGAGAAATCTATTCTTAAGCTATATTTGACCTAGAGTAGAAACACATCTGTTCCTGCAGGCAAAGCTGTGAACAAGCTCCTCCACATGCTAGGTATAATACTGAGAGCACTGCATATTTGCAAGGTACATAATGGGGTCTTGCTGATCTTGCTGCCATTTTAGGGTATAATTATATCAATGATGCTTCTGCAGGCTATGGGCTCCAGCAGACATTTAATAGAAGGATCAAGTGCTGAGCTTCCAAATGCTTCTAAACTTCACATGTAAATCGTATCACGCTGTATCTGTAATACGCTATGTGTACTCTACATGTTCACCATGGGAATGTAGTGTCACACCATTTAGGGGAGAAAGTGACATTTTATATTTGATAAGAAATTTATTATAAATTTAGCAGTACATGATAAAGTTGTGTATGAACAATACACATATGTAAGCTTTAAGTTCAGTAATATAGCTCAGTAAAATGGTGTATAATTGTGAAAATAAAGCAAAAAATAGACATTTATTTTAGACTAGACACTTCAATATATTGATCCTGCATTACAATCCAGCTAAATATTGAAAATGACTTAGCTAGTCTCTGTCCTGCTGCAATAATCTGCTAAATTATGTATTATATATTTGTAAAACCTTATTTTTTTATAAATTTATCATTTTCTCAAATATTTATGAAACGTTTGAGAATGAATATGTATCTTTTAGTAAAAAGAGAAGACATGGCTCATGAATACAGCAAAGTAAGGAATTCTATGAGTTTCTTTGTGTAAAGTAATATTAATAATAAGCACTGCTATTTATTGAGCTCTAACCTCGTGTGAGGCACTGTGCGACGACGTCACATGCATTTTCTCATGTACTTCTCTTAACAACTCCATAAGGTGGGCAGCATTCTCCCCATTTTACATCTTGAGTAAACTGTCCAAGTCACAGAACTGGTAAGTGGCAGAGTCTGAATTCTAATTTGGGCAGTAAGGCTGCAGAGACCAGGCTCCTAAGTCATAGGGTACTCCAGTCACACCCTCAAAATGTTCTTAGATAGATTTTGTTGTGGGAAATTGGAGGAGAACAGTAAGGTGGGGCGGAGAGGTAGCAGGGGGCAGAGAGCAACCACATGCCATGTTCAGATCATGTGTTCTGCTGAGGGAGAATAACGAAAGTAGGAATCAAATATTCTATGGAGAAGTAGAAGGAAGTCAGACATTCTCTAAGCTGTTGCTGAGATAGCATAGGGATATCCAGAAAGATGATTAAAAACTACTCTAAGAGAGTAGTTGGGGAGCACGAAGGAGCGATAGCATTAGAAAGGAAAGGCCAAACTTGTTGAATTGGTAAGGCACATACTTGTGTAAAGAAAAATAATAGAATTCTGAATAGAAGAAACAGTAGTTATTTCCTCAATATAAAGAAATTTTAAAATATCAAGAATTAGATGAACATTTACATATCAAGGTCATATGTCACTTTTACAAGTCCATTATAGAACTGTGTCTTGTAGAAGTGTCAACAAATATTTATTTGGTACCTATACTGGCAGTTAGAAAGACCACACACAAAACATTCTATAATCAAGGAGACTTCAAGCTATTAAGCTACAGATACCTACAGCTACCAATATAATAACTTCAAAATAACACTTAACATGGTAAATAGGGTAAATATAAAATATATCTTAATATCTTGAAAATATAAGAGGAATTTTAAAGCAGAATAATGCTTATATATCATGGCATTTATAACAGAGAACAAATTAAAATGCATGACAACAATAGTACAAAAGCTGGGGGAGGGGAATGGAAATACATCATTAGAAGTTTCTTATACTATATGTGAAATGGTTTATCACTTAATGGTAGATGTCAATAAGTTAAAGATATATAATATAAAGCCCAAGGCAACTGCTAAACAAAACAAAAAAACATTTAAAAGGCAGATATCATCAGATTAGATTTTAAAAGATCTGAATATATGCTGCCTATAAGAAACATAAAACACAAAAAAGTTAGAAATGAAAATAGAAAAACATATATCATGCTAACTATATCAGACAAAAGCTGGAAAACTGTAACATCAGGAGAAGTAGCTTTCAGAGCAAATAATATTAACAGAGATAAAGAGACATTTCAAAGTGATAAAGGGTAAATTCATCGAGGACATAATCCCAAATGCTTATGTACCTAGTAACAGAATTTCAAAGTACATGAAGGAAAAACTGATAAAATACCAAGAGAAATGTCAAAGCCACAATTACAGTCAGAGATTTCAACCTTTCTCTCATAATAACTGATAGAACCAAGTAGAGAGAAAAATCCGTGAAGATATAAATACCAACTTAACCTAATGGACATTTATAGAACACTCCAACTAACAGGAGCATAGTACACGTTCTTTCCAAGTGCGCAGGGAACACTTACCAAGACAGGCAGTCCATAGACTGGGCCATAAAGCAAGTTTCAATAAATTAAAAATGATTCAGATCATTAAAATTATGTTTCCTGGCCTAAATAAAATTAAATTAATCAATTAACAGAAAGATATTTGGAGAACCCTAAATATTTGGAAACTAAATAGCATACTTCCAAATAGCCAATGGTTGAAAAAAAAATCAAAAAGGAAATTAAAAAGTATATTGAACTGAGTGAAAATGAACACACAACATATCAAAATTTGTGGGAGGTACCTAAAGCAAGAATTAAAAGGAAATTTATAGTCCCAAATACTTATATTAGAAAAGAAGAATGGTCTTAAATCAATTAGCTTGGAAACTAGAAGCAGAAGAACAACAAATTAAACCCAAAGTAAGAAGCAAAAAATGGAATAGTAAAATCAGAGAAGAAATCAATAAAATAAACAAAATTCTTAGAAACAATGAAACAAACAGCTGGTTCTTTGAGATCAATAAAATCAATAAATCTTTAGCCAGACTGATATCAAAGAGAAGAGAGAAACACAAATTACCAATATCAGCAATGAAAAGAAGTGATATCACCACAGATTCTACAGATATTAGAAGGATATTGATGGGATATTAAAAATAATTTTATGCCAGTAAGTTCAACAACTTAGATGCAATGGACAAAATCCTTGAAATGTATAAACATTTTGACCAAATAATTCTACCTCTTGGAATTTATCCCATAAATACCGTGTCTCATGGACCCCAATATGAATACACAAGGATGTTCACTTCAGCATTCTTATGATAGTGAAAAACCTGAAAATAAAACCATGTCTTCCCCATGAACTTCAACTGCTGATTGAAAAGGCTCAGCACACCAGAATAGGAAATGAAGAGGCCTTGGTATAGCCACAATTAGAATGCTGTGTCTTTTTCTTAGTCCAAAGACACAACAGCTATAACCTGAAATGTGGCAGAGCCTCATAATTTTCTTCACAATCATATCTAACATTTTTCACTTAGCTTCATAGACAATAGGGATTTTCAATGCTGGCTGGATATTAGAATCACCTGGGAAGATTTTAAAATCAGAGTTCCCATCTCAAATCAATTAAATGAGAATTTGGGAGTTAGTGCCTGGGGATTGCTGTTGTTGGAAAAACTTCCCAGGTGGTTTAAATGTACTACCAGGATTGATAGTCACTGATCTGAGGATATAATCTATAATTTGGGTTTAACATTAGAGAAGATGGTGAGGTTTATTTTGGTTCCAAGAATCATGCTGGTTGCCCCTTCCAATCGGCAATATGTCTTTTCATGTCAATCTGAGATATTTTAGGTCTACTAAAATTTTCACCTTGGGTTACCAGTCCTATGGTTTCAAGAGTTCTGCAAGCTCATACTCTTACCCATTTTGACCTTCTACATAATAGACTGTCAGTCAGCCCCAAGTGTGGTGATTCATTTCCTTCAGATAGTACATTCTGCCTGGTTGCCATTTGTTGATCTTGAATGCCTTGTTAAACTTCGTGTCTGTTAGGTAGTGGCACTTGTTTTATTTCCCACAGTGACTTATTGAAAGAAACATTAATCTCCACTGTTTCATGCTTGGCCCTTTTTCTTGGGAAAATGACATGCAGGACCCTTTTTCTTAAGATCAAAAAGTAATGACACATTTTAAAACATTTGTATTTTATATGATATTTTTAACAAACCTGACAACATGAACACGGATATAGTATTTACATCTTAGAAGACTATACCCTAATTCCAACATGTTACCAATGTTAACATTTCTTTTATATTTCCACTTTGGGAACTGATTTTGGATTCATTTGCACCTTTTGGGGTCATCTCCAATCATGGAAAA
>PVKH010048929.1:0-10153 GCA_004027955.1 Chaetophractus vellerosus | reverse complement strand
TTCTAAACTATGAGACAAACAACTCAGTTTCTTTAACAAATAAGTTGCAAGAGGGAATATAAAGAGAGAGCTGGAGGAAGAACTTAGAAATTAAAACAAAGGTAGAAAAATAGTAGACACTTACAATGTGTGGACCTCATTTAAATCAAGATTCAAATATACAAACCTAAAAAACAGAAATGACATTTATGAGACAAGCTGAAGACTCAACACTGACTAGATATTTGATGATAACAAGTTAGTAATTTTAGATGTGACAATGATATTGTGGTTTACATTTTTAAGAGCCTTTATAGTATATAATACATCTTTTTAATATTATCATACTTGTCTTATAGTCATATTATTAAAAAATTATACTTTAGAGACACAGAGGCAAATATTTACAGATGTAATATCTGGGATTTGCTTCAAAATAGTATGTAGTGGGGAGCGGATGGAGATATGAATGGAGGAGAATTCACCCTGAGTTGGTCATTGTTGATTTTGTCTACTCTTGCATATGTATGAAATTTTCCATGATAAAAGGCTAAAATAAAAAGAGCAGATAGGAAATTTTCTATTGGAAACTGTGTGTCGGAGAAAGAATCACATCAGAGTAATCTGGGAGGAATAGGGGTTTGCTTTTTAAAAATGCAAACACCTGGGGTTATCTGCAGTCCTACAGAAAAGAAAACCTTTTGGGGCTGGCATCCAAGGGTATGCATTTTCAACAAGCTCCCCAGGTGATTCTTATGTTCACTAATATTGGAAAAACACTGATTAAATAGAACCATTACTTTCTAAAAGCAAATAAATCACTTCTGAATTAATTTGCTTTGTAAATTCAGATTCTAGAATATTAATTTTCTTGAAGCCAGACCACATACAGATTCTAACAGACTCTCTAGTCATTGCAAGAATGATTTTAATTATTCCTGTGCACCTTATTCTATGGGACCTAACATTTATTGAGCACCTACTATTTGCCATGTTTTGTATCTGCTATTTATCTCAAGGCTCACACTGGTCCTTTAAAATAGAATTATTATCTCTATTTTATATCCAGGGAAAGCGAGGCTCAGAAATTTGAGTAATTTGCCCAAGTCTGTTAAGGGAAGGCATAAAATTTGAACACTTTTAAAAAAAAATTTCAAAGCTTTACTTTACCACTGTTACAGAAATAACCTCATCAAATGTTCCAGGGCTGTTTCCTGTGGTAATTAAGAGTAGTGGTAGAGGATTGTGGGAAGATGGTGATTTACTAACAGGCAGAGCTGAATGCTCTCACAAAAACAACAGAGAAAGAACCAAAAGCTGTTGGAGGGACCTACTCCAGGGTTCAGCAGACCAGGACAGCAATATACAACTCCCAGGAGGGTGAGGCACAGAGAGATGAAGAAGCCAAAAGGACAAATGTGAGTTACCAAGTCCTCATGGCAGCCAGGAAGGGCTCCCCTCCCACACCCCCAGGCTATTAAGCTCGGATAAAACATCTGGCTTGCTACAGCCGACTGAGAGGGGAACAGACATCTTCCTCCCTGTCAGCTATTTCAAGGGAAAAGGGAGGGGAGGTTGGGGTGCCTTTCTTCAGTGAATTCGGCCAGCAGAGCCCCCTCTGAATCTCTGCTCTGGAGATTCAACACAGGAAAGCCCAGACTGAAACACCTCCAGTGGAAAGGTGCACTAACTAGTACCATCTACTGGCCAGTATGGAAATTGCATGGACAAAAACTGTGGCTCTCTGTATCCAATCCCTGGGAGAAAATCTGCACCCCACTAGTGAGTCCCTGGCTTGGTTTTGAAAACTTAAGCTGGGCAATTTTAAAGACTGAGAATAAGTTGAACTGAACATCAAAGGAGAGCTGTGAAAAAACAAACAAACAAACAAACAAAAAACAATAGGCAAGAGAAAGAAATTAGCCATCAGAGTAAATTCAGCAACATATTCAGATGCATAGACATCAGCAAAAAATTACAAGCCATACTAGGAAACAGAAGAAATGGCCCAGCCAAAAGAACAAACCAAATACAGGATTTAATACAATTAATCAGTGATAATCACACAACTCTCCTAAATCACTTCAAATAATTTAAAGAAAATATGAATAAGGAAATAAGGATATTAAGACAACACTGGGAAAGCTTTTTAACAGTTATTTTTTTAAAAAAAAAAGTAGTGTTAAAGCTTGCTGGCTTCCAAGCTTGAGCCATTCAGATACAAGTCCTAGCTCCACCACTCCGTTTCTATTTCTTCTTAAAATGGAGGTTAAAAATGACCTGTCACAGGGGCCGGCTGTATAGCCCAGTTGGTAGGGCACCGGTTTACCACATGGGAGGCCCTGGGTTTAGTCCCCGGGCCCCCTCTAACGGGCAGACCGCCTTGAGAAGGCAAGCCCCTGCGGGCGGGCAAAAAGGCAAACCCCCGCGGGCAAAGGCAAGCCCCCACGAGCAAGAGTGAGCCCCCACCAGTAGGCCAGCCTCCAGTGCCAGTGCGCTGACTCGGCAGCTCTTCCCAGCAGAGGGGAGACAAGCAGACACAGAGGAACACAGAGAAAAAAATGAACACAGCAAGAACAAGCAAAAAGGGGGGGAGATGTATAAAAAAAAAAAATGACCTGTCACAAAAGATTCTTTAAGAGAGTTCATTTAATATCAGAGCAACTGAGATGGAATCTAAGAGGTTATTTGTTCAGATCTCTTTTTGTAGGTATATCTATCCACAAAACATACAAGACCAATAGTTGAATATTCCATTTCTAAGAAAAGGATATGGAAATTCCCTAAACTCTTGGCATTTAATTACTTTCACCGTCAAGAAGTTTTTCTTACTGTTAAGTTTTCCTCCATCTCATTGTCTCTAGAGAAGATGAACAAATAGAGAGGTTCTTTCTGATAGTCCTATACACTCAGATTGGGCCTTCTATTTCTCATACCAAGCACTGTCAATTAACATTAAAAAAAAAATCAGTGCAGTATCAGGTCATGGCTACCTACTAGGTGGTCAAGGAGATAGGCCCTGGAACCAATCTACCTCCTGCCTGATTTCACAGACAGCCTGTGTTTGAATGCCAGCTCTGCCGTTTTCTAGCTGCATGACTCAAAACTTACTGGATTTATCTGTGTTTCATTTTCCTCATCAGGTAAACTTGGAGTATCTACCTTATAAGATTACTGTGAAAATTACGCAAGTTATTACAGAGTAAAAGACCTAAGGACAAGTGCCTGATACATGAAATGTTTAATAAGTGTTTGTAGTTATTACTATTTTATGTTGTTGCTTTTTAAAAAATTAGGTACATTCAACACTCTATTAAATTCTGTTACCCAAACCACAAATGTCAGGTAACCTAGTAAGACTGATGTCATTTTTCAGCCAACCCCATCCCCACTGTCCTACACGGGCACACACAGCAGAAACGTCATTTGCGGGCTTCTAACACTATAAAGGAGGTGCCGGAGTGGTCCATTTCACTCAGATACGCTTTCCTTTTCCAAGACCTTTTCTAAGAGTGTATTATTATGCTATTATGTACTGAGTATGTAAACTGTACTTTACACACACACTATTTATTCCTCACAACAGTCCTAAGAGGGAAACAGTCATTGTCAGGGCAGTGAGAGTAACTGAACGTGAAGCCTGCCTGTGCGCTGACGGGCGGAGCGAGGAGTGCAACTCCGGTTTAATTCTAATTACAGGCTCTATCAAGAACCTCCTCCTAAAGGGTCGAGCAAATAAACGGCTTCAGCCCTCGTCCTGAAAGCGTTAGCGGTGTCAGGATTTGTTCTGTAGGCAAAGAAACCACTGGCGGTGCTTTCCAGCAGCACCGAAAGGACCTGCCGGCAGAGCGGCGAGGGCGGGGCTCACCACGCGGCTTCGCGGCGCTTCCCGGGTCCAGGGCGGGCCTCGCGGGGCGAGACCGACTCACCTCCGTGGCCGCCAGCCGCGCCCGCACCTCTCGCAGCAGGAACGGCTCCAGCCCGCGGCCCGCGGTGCAGAAGAACCGAGCGCCCCCGGGGGGCGGAGGCCGGAGATCCCCCGGCACCCCAGACATGGCGGCTCGAGCGCGGGCCCGCGGCTCCGGGTCACGTGGCCTCGGGCGCGCGCGGCGCGTCCCCGCCCCTCCGAGGCGGCGCGCAGGCTGTCCGGAGGGGGCGGGGGCAAGGGAGAGCCCGGGAGGGGCCCGTGAGTTTCCTTAGCTAACTGTCTGCAACATCCTTGATTAGGAGTCTGGACCCATTTAGAACCACGGGTGGAAAGGACATGACTGATCATTTAAGACATCTGCCTTATTTTTCAGATGCAGGAAACCGAGGCCCAGAAAGGACAAGAAAACGAGGCAGCCGCACAGCTGAGGCTGCAACCTCGGTTTCTTCATATCCAGCCTGTGTTTTCTTCTATCCCTCCCCATCCGCCCCCATCTTCTTATCTCTCCCCACCACTGTTTTCACATAGATAGCCCTGCTCTGCGTCACCAATAACTGGGCCAAATCTGGAAATTCCCGGAAAAGATCAGACATTCCCATTGTCCAACAAAATGTCCTTATGTTGGTGAAACCGTTCACATTTTTGCTGCTAATTGTCAACCATCAAGGTAATGAATGCACCACCCAGTTTGGACCACCTGATTTGAGTGGTCTTTCTAACAGTATTTAAAGGAATTTTAAAACTCAATTTAAAAATGGTAATGAAAATATTACTTGGGAAGAATAGAATCCATATTACCAAATCAACAGCATTAAATTAGCTCTGTAACTATATATTGAATCAGATATTAGAAACTATTGAATGAATGACCATCTGGCAAGTGCCTTCCCTGTGCCTCACAATGGGAATCCAAGGTAAATAACATGAACTCCTGCCCTCCCTGTCACACACACACACCCATTCGTGGTCTACTGGAACAATATCATGGAAATTCTTCATGGAGTCGTGTAACATGCACTCTTCAAAGGTTCACTCCTAGGCTTCTTTTCAGACTCTTCCATTTGGGGGAATTATTTTCTTTCTTTGCCTCCAGGCCTATGTTCTCTTTCTCTTGGTTGCTGTCAGGCTCATTTCAACTTCTCTATATTGTGTCCCTGACTCTTAAGCCCTTAAGAAACCACCTTTGTACTCCGTGTACCCAAGATGTAAGCAGGCAGGCACAGTGCATCTCATTCACTTCAACAAATACTGAACTCCTACTCTCTGCCAGAGAGCACACTAAGTTGTGAGGAGTCAAAGGTGAATAAGCAAAGGTGCAGACTTCATGGTGTTTATAGGATGCTGAGGATGACATACCAGGGTGCTATGGCAGTGCAGATAAGGAGAAGGCAGTGAGGGACAGCTTCTGTGAGAAAATCATTCCTGAGCCAAGTGTTCAAGGAAGCCTAAGAGTTATTTAAGTGTTTTGGGGAGAGGGGATGATGTGGAAAGGAGGAAAGGAGGCAGTGGTTGGCTGTAGTGATGGATGTTTCAGGATGCAAGGAGTTTCAGCCAACTACAAGGTAAGAAGGCACAGTCCCCAAGACTGCCCTCAGTCTGACACCAGCTATCCCCAGGAGCCTTTGGTCAGCAAGGTCAGGGGCCTTTTTCCTGTTAGTGCACCATGGGCATTCTCTGACCTTTGGACCCTGCTGCAGTGGATCAACTCAACCAATGCCCTCCATGATCTGCTTGAGATGAGATGGAATGGTGGAGTTCTGCCTCTTGAAAGGAAAAATAACTGGTTTTCTGGGAGGATAATTGCCTGGAATCCCCTCCCCCCCCCATTATTCAAATACTCTTTTCTTCATCATTTCTGCTCCTCATTATAAAATATCTGTACTGAAAAAAAACAACACGGATCCTTATAGATGAGTTAGTTGGGCTTTGCTGTTTGAATATTGACTATGCAATATGTAGAAAGTTGGAAGCCAGGAGTAGCAATTTTAGAACAGACAGACTTTAAGTGTGGTGTTTTAAAAATTCAGGGAAGGGGGCCGGCTCGATAGCCCAGTGGATAGGGTGCCGGCATACCACATGGGAGACCCCGGGTTCGATTCCCAGGGACCTCTCCTAGCGGGCAGACCACCTTGAGAATGGCAAGCCGCCATGGGTGGGCCGGAGCCGCCGTGGGCAGGGCAAGAAGCTGCCACGGACAGGCAAAGCCGCCACAGGCAGGGCAGGTCGCCTGCGGATGGAGCGCAGCCAGCCACCCGCGAACTGAAAGCCGGCCATGATCGGACGCAGAGACTGCCCACAAGCGGGGAAAGCCGCGCCTGCGCAGTGACCACTCTCGGCGCGTCGCCACAGCGGGGGGAAGGGGAGATATGTAATAAAATAAATAAATCTTTAAAAAAAAAAAATTCAGGGAAGGACCATTTGTGTCAAGGCATCTCCCTAATTTGGTAAGACTGGCAATTTCCTTGGTTCTTAAAACTACTTGGTGTATATTCTTAGGTATTAAAAAATGCTTTAGATTTTGGGATCCTTGAGCATGGGGATAAGGTCATTCATCTGGACATCCTTAGAGAACACACTGCTTTGCACCTGGTAAGTTTTCGTCAAGGTCTGCTGAATTGGATGGAGCAACTAAATGGAAGGCTAACGAGCTAAGTCTTCTCAACTAGAAAGGATTGCTCTAACCTCCATATCAGAGGGGCCTTTGTGACCAGGGTATGGGAATAAGGGTAGGTAGTGAGGGCCAGTAGAGAGCATGAAGCAGGTAGGAAGATAAACTTTATCCCCAAAGATAAACTTCTTCACAACTTTGCTGGCACCTTTCCCCCCTCCTTGCCATCATCATCTCTCTCACCCCCACATCCCTTATAAATAAGGTTTACTATCCAGGAATACTTGTCAGAATGCCCGGGGCATCTTTTCATTATGTCATTCTTACCACTGCCCTCTCCCATGTGTTCTAGAACAAGTCAGTGGGGTCAGTGGTGAACCTAGGCATTTTCTCCCCAGAAGATGAAAAACCATAGCTATAATCAACTGACTCAACTGTCATCTTCTCCAAAATGCCCACGATCTCCCACCCTCCAGGCCTTTCCTTACATTGTTCCCTTTGCTGGGATGCTCTTGGCTGCCATCTTCTCTCTTTAAGGCTAAGCTAGAACTCCACAGCTTCCATGATGCTCTCTCCTGCCTTTCTATACCTTTCCACTTACATTACGTTTTATACCTTTTTCATGCATGCTTGCATGCATTCATTCATTGAGTATCTGACAACGTGTCAGTTAATATGACAAGATGCTAGAATCTGCAAAATTTTCAGGTGAATGGGAGGTGACGGAGATGTAAGCTGTATTTCGGAGAGAGACACATAAAGGCTGACAATAAATGTGATAGATGGGAAGGAAAGGAAAGCAACTGGGCCTGGAATGTAGTAGGCACTTAATATATCAGGTTGAATAAATACACTTAGTCTGAAGCAGAACGGGAATTTGTCACGTTTTTTACTTCTTAGCCCCCTTTAGCACACTTTTGTCACACCTGGGGAGTTCTCTGTCACTTTGAGTCTGACCTCCTCTAGGTAGAACCCAACCTCCTTTGCTGCCAGGCCATGGGCACGTGACCTAGATTTTACCAATCAGACTCACACAATTCAGAAATGAGCAACTTGGGGGGAAAGGCTCTTTCTAGAATCCATTTTACTGCCTGAGATAGTGGCAGGGGCTTATGGAGTTCAGAGGCAGCCTCATTAGCAGGGTTGAGCTCCCCAGACAGAAGCAGTGCTAGTAGGAGATGGCTGGGGCAGCTGTGCTCTGGTCAGGCCAGTTTCTGAAAATTTAGCCTCTAGGTAGGTTTTCCAGCCTGCACAAAAATTGAGTCATACAATATTCTTTTTAACAAACTCCCATTTGCTTAATCAGTTAAAGTCAGCTTCCATTGTTCCTACTCTTTCTAAGTGGGTTTGCTTCTTGTATCCTGCTTTGTATTAGCCCACATCTCTTCCTTCACTAGTGTCTAAGCACCGTGGAGGTATGATGAACTGTTGCTCAAACAACCCAGCATAGTAACTTGTGAAGAGCAGGATTTTATAATTTTTTTAAAAATTGAATTGAGTAGTGGCCTTAAGGTAAAACAACAGATAGAAACACACAAATCTGTCACACAGACATATTCTAGTCATGTCAGTGCAGATTGTGGAAGAAAGAATCAACATATTTTTATGGCTGCCACTGCAAAAGCAATTTGGGAAAAAAATAGTGATCACAAACCGATTGACTAAACCACTTACATGCAGCCAGTAATCACCTTGAATGGTGCTTCTTTGAACATGCAGGGCAGAAAAGAGAAAATTTCACAGAAAATTGTTGCATAGGACATGTTAATACTGTCTTTATAACACTATTCATTAGTGTTTACATCACAGTAGTTTTAGTGTAGCATCAACATTCAAAATTCTCAGTGCTCGAATCTAGAGAGACAATTATTTTTTTATATGGTATCTTGGCTTTAGTTACATAGTACATGAAATTATTATTTTGATATACACAAACCATCTAGTGTATTCAGTACCTTTTCTGAAAAGTGTGTCACATGTTTAATATGTATTATAAAACACTAGGCAATTTGATGTGTATTTTATTTGTTTGAATATATTTTGAGCCCATAAAACTGTATCTATATCTGATAAAACCTTATAATGTCCCAGTTGAAAGAGAGTAAGAAAATCATTTTGATTTACATTTGTTGAATGAATGAATGAATGAATGAATGAATCTGCAATTTTCTTCACTTTACCTGAATGAATGATAATTGCTTGAATAAAACTATTTTCTTCATGAGTTATGTTCACCTCACTCAGATTGATTTAATATTCCTTTTCTTTTACTATTTTTATGTTTATGTTTACATGCATTATTTTCCTTTAGAGATTTGCTATTCTCTATCTTTTCCTGTTTATAGTCCAAAAAAAAAAGCCCCCAAAATAACAAAACTAGCTGCAAATACTCATATTTTGACATTCTCCCCTTCCATTTTCCCTGTGGACATACTCCTTTTCTAGTAGATGGTCATTTATTCTGCATATTTTCTCGATGGTGATCAAACAAAATCACCTCAGAGCTCAAGCAGGTGTGATCTGCAAATAAAAAAACAACCACCACAAAAGGACATATTTCATTTTCTCAAAAAATACAGACAGTGCCCTGCTTTGAATGATAGAAGGCAGAATAGAAACAGAAAAGTTTATTGTAATGTTTGCTTAATTCTCTTAATTTAAATCTAAATTTTAGAATTTAATTAATTCTTTTATTTATTTAAAAAATTAATTAATTAAATTTTTAAAAAAGATACATCAATTACATAAATGTTACACAAAAATTTTAGGGGTACCCATATGCCCCACCTCCCACACCTCCCACAACCTCCCACATATACATTCTTCATTAGTGTGGCACATCACCTGCAATAGATATACACATTTTGGGGCTTTGCCACTAAGCATGGGCCATAGTTCACATTGTAGACCACACTCTCTCCCACACAGTTCTGCATGTTATATGATGATATAAAATGGCCTATATCTGTCATTGCAATGTCACTCAGGATAATTCCCAAGTCCTGAAAAAGCCCCCGTATTACAACTGCTTTTCCCTCTCCCTGCCCCCAAAGCATCCAGTGGCCACCGGATCCACATAATTTTGTAATTTCTTCCATTGCATGAATCACAATAAGTCTATAACAGGATACCAGTCAGTCCACTTTAGTCCATAGCTTTTCCCCCAATCCTGAGGAGCCTGGGATGGTAATGTCCCCTCCACCTCCAAGTGAGAGGCGGCTTATCCATGGGATAAGATGGATGAGATTATCCTGCCTGCAGCTGCAGACTCTCTATTCCCTGGGACAGCCGTTGTCCATCATCATCTCCCCATTTGTCCATCATTTTCTTCCATTCTTGGCATGAAGAACTGAGAGTTGACTGTGGGACAAGCAAAACTGCTTTATTATGTGTTCATCTCCATTTTTCATTTTCTTGAAGAGTTGACTTTTTTTTGCGGCCCAAAGACATTTTGTGCTTGTTTCAAAGAATAGATTTTGGCACCACTGAAAAAGTTCTTTATGATGGCACTGCAGCACCAGATCAGGCAATCATTTGGTTCTTTCATACAATATCTTGCAAATTGGACATAATGCCTGAAATTATTTGATACCAGCTGAGCTGCAGGTACTATGTATGGGCTTCTAGATCATAGACAG
>PVKH010048928.1:0-10162 GCA_004027955.1 Chaetophractus vellerosus | reverse complement strand
CATCTTTTGTCTTTGTTCTCCAAAACACCTAGAAGAGTGCTAAACACAAGGAAGGAATTCAACATATACAGTGTTTTAATTTTTAAGATCTTAAGGCTAATTGCAGTGGTAAAGTATGCAAATTGATTAAAAGTAGTATAGATTCACTGTTTTGCTATGAGAATTTCTGGGAAATACATTTCCAGCTAGAATGAAAAATTAATCAAGTGCCATTTATTACTATCTCACCTCAGTCATGTTCTATCCCTTTTTAAAAACAGGACTTGTGTATCACAGGATATCTTAAAATACAAGACAAAAGAAACGAGGCCAAAAGAATACTGAGTAATTTCTACACCCTTTAACAAAATCTTTGTCAATATTTGACCAGAACTAAAATAGCTTCATTCAATATTAAATAAAATACTGTCTACTAGTTTGGGAGCCTGTGGGTATTATACTTTTATTAGACCTACGCTTATTTTTGATGTTTTAATTCTTTTTCTCCACTTAGAAGCATTATTATCTAACAAAAGCCCTTAAATTGAACATAGTGCCCTCAATCTAGCATTTAAAAGAACCTATGGTTTCAAGTATGTACAGTAGCTAAGGCAATAATAAATCAACTCCAATTAGTGTAGAATTGACTGCCAAGCAGACTCCAGAAATTAGAAATCTGTGAGTCCACACTTTCAAAGCTCATCTGCTGAGATCACCAAATTGTCTACAATTCAGCTGTTAAGCTCGTTTTGTCTTCCTATAGTTGCACTGCATAAGAGGATCTACCCTCATTCCCTGAGCTGAATCAGCTATCCAGAGAAACTGCTGTTTGCCAAACAGGCCCTCCCAAATCACATTGGAATCAGGGTACTACATACAGGCAGAGGAAATCTCTGTATCTTATAAACACTAAATAATAAAATATATTTTTTGGCAAGATCCTGAATTATTACACAAAGAAGTGAGAATCAAAGCGAAGTCAAAGGAGCATTGAGAAGAACAGCTAGTGTGTGTGACACACACACACACACACACACATAGCAGAGAAGTGAAATAAAATAAATGGAGAGCCTGCCAAAGACACAAGGACACACACACAGGCACATACACAAAAGTAGAAAGGTGAAATAAAATAGAAATCCTGCAACACACACACACACACGCACACACATCTACCCTTATTTGTTTAACAAATTAATTTTGTAGATACATATTAATAAACATACAATTTATCCAAAGTGCACAATTAATGGTATTTGCTGTAATCACATAGTTGTGCATTCGTCACATTAAATCATTATTAGAGCATTTTCAGCACATTAGAGCATATTTCAATGATAATAATAATAAACAAAAAACCAGATAAACAAACAAGAAAATTCCTCACCTCTCAATCTCTCTATCTTCCCCCACTCCAAATCAGATATCTCAATTTCCTCCAATTATCTGATAAAATATCTCCAGTCTTTCCACTCCTTGGAACACCACTTCCTGTATGATTCCTTTCTGATCTCATAAAACTCTAGTTTCATTACATTTTCACTCAATTTGCAAAATGATTCTGATCTCATGATTTTTTTATGTTCAGCCTACCCTTCTGAAATATTGTTCATTAACACTTTCAACAATCTTGACTTCTGTCATTTCACTGCAATGCCTTGTGAAATTGCAATTGTCATTCTATCACACAATCCTTTTATTCATACTTGGTAATTTCCTAACCTCTACTAGATAAATACAAACAACCAGGATGATTGATGATACCCAAAAATGATAATTTTCAGACAGAGCTGGACCCTGAAAGCTACTTGATAACATATTTATTTATCTTTAGCTCCATCTTCCATTCTGCTCACTGACTTTTCCATCTCTTTAAATTTTATCTTGCCTCACATTCTTTTGGTGACTTACCTCTACTTCAAATAGAAAGTTGAAACAATTAGGAGTCTATACTCTCAATTTCCTGTTACTTTCACTCATTAACATATCCTTATCCATATTTATCTTCTTTCCTCCTGTCTCAGAATATGAAGAGGTCCTCTTTCTATTCAGAGCCAGTTCCCCCACTTGTACTGGTTCAAAGAAACCCAGTTTTTCTAAAGTAAAGTCCCATTTTGTACTTCCTGTCCTTCTCTTCCAATTCTCCCAGGTCACTCTTTCCCCTCAGTCTAAAATCTTGGTCTTTTTTTTTTCATTATTTTTTTCGAATTAGAGCAGTTTAGGTTTACAGAAAAATCATGCAGAAAGTACAGAGTTCCCATATACACCCACACTCTGTCCAAAATTAATCACTAGCTCCCCAATTCTCACCCCCACCCTGGACCCTGGTAACCTGTTTTTCTAGTTTCTGATTCTATGAATTTGCATAATCTGATTATTTTATACATGTGAGATCATACAGTATTTGATGATACAATATTTAAGCTCATGAAAAGATGCTCAACATCATTAATCATTAGGGAAATGCAAATCAAAACCACAATGTGACAACATTTCACACCAGTAGAATGGCTATTATTTTTTTTAAAAGAAAGAAAACTAACAAGTGTTGGAGAAGATGTGTTGAAATAGGAACACTTGCTCATTGTTGTTGGAAATATAAAATGGTACAGCCACTGAGGAAAACAGTTTGGAAGTTCCTTAGAAAATTAATTATAGAATTATCATGTAACCCAGCAATCTGGCTTCTAGGTATATGTCCAAAAGAATTGAAAGTAGGGACTCAAATAGATATTTAGACACCCATGTTTATAGCAGCATTACTCACAACTGCCAAAAACTGGAAGCAATCCAAGTGTTCCTCAACAGATGAATGGATAATGAGTTTATAGTATATGCATTCAACGGAACATCATTCTGTCATAAAAAAGAGTGGAGTTCTGGTACATGCTACAACATGGATGAATCTTGAAGGCATGATGTTACATAAAATAAGCCAGGCATAAAAGAACAAATATTGCATGATATCACTTATGTGAAATAAACTTGCTCGTTGGAGCCTCCCTGTTACCTATCTAATGTTATAGATTGAATCACTTCCTTCTCCCAAAAAACAGGTTCCAGTCCTAACACCTGGGCCTGCAAATGTGAACTCATTTGCACACAGGATTTTTGAAGATGTTATTAGTTAAGATGAGGCCAAACTGTATTAGGTGGATCCTAATCCAATATGAATAGAGTCCTTTTAAAGAGAGGAAATTTGGATAGATAAGATGGCTCCTGCAGAGAAAGACAGAGAGAGAGAGCGTGTGTGCCATGTGACAGAGGCAGAGATTGACTGCCAGTAAGCTACCACCACAACCTACTGACTATAGTGGAAGCATGGCCCTACCAACACCTTGATTTTGGACTTCTAGCTTCCTGAAATGTGAGATAATAAAGTCCTGTTGCTTAAGCAAACTAGTCTGTGGTACTTTGTTACAGCATCCCTGGTAAACTAAGCAACCTATCTCCATCTCATATCAGCTAAATTTCATAAAGTATTATCTTCCCCCCATATTCATTCCCTTATCTTTCATTCGTCATTCAATCCACTGAATTTAACTTCTTCTACCTCTCTATGCTCCCTGAAAACTTAACTGGAAATGAACCAATGATCTCCATACGCCAAAGTCAACGGCCACGTTAAGAATCTGAATTCATTGGAGCATCTATCTCTCTCTACTCCACTGACTGCTATGCCACCTCTGTGTTTTTCACACCTCTAGTTCTCTGTCTTCTGGATGAGATCCTTCCCCTCTGCTGGTCTCATCAACCCACCCAAAACCTCTCTCAAAACATCTTTCTTAATGTTACTCTTTCTTCCTCTTCTTTTGCTTGTGGTCCATTTCATATTCTAATCCTATACTAGCTTTTCCTTATTGCTCCAGTTGAAAGTATTCTTTCTTTCTCTTGTTCCCACACTGTATTGTTATCTCTTCTATAGTATTTACTGCAATATCATATTACAGTTCTTTGTGTATCTCTTCACTGGGTAAATTATAAATACTTGGATGACAGCTACCTGGCTTTCTTTATCTCTGTTTATCCTATAATACTTTGAATGTAAACAGCACTCAGTAAACTAAATTAAATGGAAATTTCATATCCTCATTGTGGTTTAGCTCACATTTTTAAAGAGAGGTTTCACTTAAAACTACCAAGAAAAATAGTAATGATATTACATATCATTGCTATTCTCAGACACCTCAAGGAAACTTCTATGGCATCACTGAGCTACAATTTTTCTTTCTCATTGAAAGGTCTCTTCAATCTGCTCAGAAAATATCCAGCATGTCTGTACTGAAGGATAAGGAAGTTTAATATCTGGAAAATCACTTGCTTAATGATATTTGTTTTAGAAATCTGCTTGCCTTTTACTTTTCTGCAAACATTTTGGGATGAAACTTCTCACATTTTTCTTTGTATTTCAAAAGCTCGGAAGGGAATATGTAATTGAATTGCAATAAAAGGCCACATTTCCTTCCCTGGGGTATGCACTGAATGGGTCAGCATACGCTACCCACTAACAATGTCTTGCTTTTCAGGAAAAATTACCCAGATAGATAGGATATACATATTCCTCTGTGTTCACCCCATAATCAAGTGGTTTGCCTTGGGTCTAGCTGAAGGAATTCCCTTATAAATCTTCTAATTAAGGGACAATAATCTATAGTATGAATAGTCTAGAACTTGGAGTCTAATGATCAAATTCCAATTCCAGCTTTTTTTTTACCATTGTGTCCTCAAGCAAGTTAAATAACTTTCCTGAACTTCATACGTAGCACGGTAATAAAAAGAATTCCTTTCTGACAGGGTATTTGTTAAGATTAAATGAGATCATGCTCCTAAAAGTATTTGGAAAATAGAATGCATTATTCAAATATTAGTTATTATTTCTATTTCAAATTTACTTCTCTTTGGATAACCTTCCCATTTAGCTCTCTAAACCAACCTACTGAATCCAATTAGCATTTTTTCATCATAACACAATGATCAATATTACTATGCTAATTTCCTATATATCTGCCCTGGTAATGTTCTCCATACAGACAGCTCTGTGGATGTTGTTTATTCTATTTGGAGTCTGCTATTGGATCATCCTGACAGATTTATTTTTAAGGATTATTCTTTATATGTTCTCTATGCTTTATACCTCACCACTGGAAAATTACCTTGGGAAACATTCTTGCAAATTTATTAATGACACCTCAGCATCAAATGCTCAACACAAACCAATTGAGAAAATAAGCATTTGGCATGTAATTTAATTTGAAGCACTGGCCTTATTGCAATGACTCTGAGGCCTAAGAAGTGCTACAATTATATTTAGTCAAGTTGGATGGTCTCAGATTTGGACAAATAACGTTTCATTCATGAGAATTCAGATTTTTAGGTATTACTCTAGCTTCAGTGTTCAATTGTCAATAATCCAAAATGGAATTTTATGGGGCCGACTGGATAGCCCAGTGGATAGGGCGCCGGCATACCACATGGGAGGCCCTGGGTTCGGTTCCCGGGGACCTCTCCTGGCGGGCAGACCGCCTTGAGAATGGCAAGCCCCCATGGGTGGGCCAGAGCCGCCGTGGGCAGGGCAAAAAGCTGCCACGGACAGGGCAAAAGCCGCCACGGGCAGGGCAGGTCGCCCGCAAATGGAGCGTAGCCAGCCACCTGTGAACTGAAAGCCGGCCGTGAATGGAAGCAGAAGCCGCCCACAAGCGGGGAAAGCCGCACCTGCGCAGTGACCACTCTCGGCGCGTCGCCACAGCGGGGGGGAGGGGAGATATGTAATAAAATAAATAAATCTTTAAAAAAAAAATGGAATTTTATTATTGCCATTGTTAATGATGTCTTCACTTAGAATCTACAGTTACAGCTTTCTATTATTTAAATTACCTATTTCGGGAGGGCTAGTGGCACAATCACTTACGTATCTGACTATGGACTAAATTACCTATTTGTCAAGACAGTAAACATACCTCTGGAAATCTTCAAAAAGCATCTAGTGCAAACTGGGTATGCTGTGTGAACCAGATATTTGAACCCATTTTGATGACATTTTAAAGATTTTATCTTTTACCCAACTAATGTCTTCTAAGTCCCTCCAAAATGCCAAGCACATGTACATAATTCTTGACAAGTGCAAAAACATAACTTAAGCAAGTATATTCATTGACATAAATAATAGAACTCTTGAAAATAAAATCCCTACATTTAAAAAAATGGTTGTTTTCCTTCCTAGTATAGGTGCCTTCTATTGTAAAGTTTGAGGACAAGCCAAATTCTCTTTGAAAATTTGAATGCAGAAAATTCCATGATGTCATGATAGATGTATAGCTATCTAGGGAGAGTAGGGGTCTGTCTTAGCTTAGAAGGAAAGATATTTGTGTTGTGATAGCATTAGGAATCTTAAATATTCACTCTTGACATTAGGATTTTAGTGGCAGAATTCATTTCTTTGCTACTGATATAATAAATAGTATATATTCTAAAGCCTAAACATTCCAGGAGGTTTTGTTCCAAAGTGAGGTACCTCCTCCTCTAGGATTCCACTGTGCACTCGCTATGCTGTTAGGTTCTTTTCTTTGGTGTTCCTACAACAAATGATTTTGGACTTACGTTGCTCCTTTCTAGGACTGACTTCTATGGGGGAGGTAATTAAATCAAGGTCAGGTTCTTTAAAGAAACACAATCCTTAAGATCACTAATAAACCACAAGGAAAATTATATGTACTCTTTTCCAGGAATTAAACTTAAAAACACATATAAAAGTCTGAAAAGTAGAAGATGGATATATTTGGAATCCAGTGTAATTTATGATGAAGAGATGATATTTTAGGGTGAAGAAAGTACACTATTATCTTAAAATAATCCTGTATTGATCCATGCTAACTACTTCCTTCCTCATTTTTCATTGAATATGTTTAGATTGTCTGCTAGTAAAACCCCAGAACTTTAAACATTTGAGGTAAACCACATGTTTACATATTTATGCATTTCAGATATCTTGGTTTCTGGTTTGCAGTTATTAGAATCAAATGAGAACAAACTAGCTCAGCAGATCTTCAAAAATCCTACCAACTGAGGCTTGGGAAGAAGTCAAGAGTGATAAGACTTAATTAATCCATAAATCAACTCCCTATTGATTCACTGGATTTTTTGACCATCTGGGCCAAATGGACAAATTCTAAAATATTTTATTAGAGATTAAAATAAAGTCCCACGATGACTTTATACCATCATAGTGATTAATGTATAAAGGAGAAAAGGGATTTGGATAGGATAGACATTTGCAGATGTCTACATTACCCATGCTATCAAATCTATTTGAAGTTGTTCTGTAAAATCCTGAAATATATAAAAATTTCAATTGTCAAAATTAAACACATTGGTGACAATGTGTTTCTAAAGTGTCTGCAAGTGACGTTTGGAGTTCAGTGAATAATAGCATTTGGTTCCAAGAGTTCAAATTTGGTGTATTTTTAGAAGAATCAAGATAATTTATTGAATTCTTTTTTTTTTTTTTAAAGATTTTTTTAAAATTTATTTTATTACATATCTCCCCTTCCCCCCGCTGCGGGGACGCGCCGAGAGTGGTCACTGCGCAGGCGCGGCTTTCCCCACTTGTGGGCGGTCTCTGCGTCTGTTCACGGGCGGCTTTCAGTTCGCGGGTGGCTGGCTGCGCTCCATCCCCAGGCGACCTGCCCTGCCCGTGGCGGCTCTTGCCATGTCCGTGGCAGCTTCTTGCCCTGCCCACAGCGGCTCTGGCCCGCCCGTGGCGGCTTGCCATTCTCAAGGCGGTCTGCCCGCTAGGAGAGGTCCCCGGGAATCGAACCCAGGGCCTCCCATGTGGTATGCCGGCGCCCTATCCACTGGGCTATCGAGCCGGCCCATTTATTGAATTCTTGGTACACATGTTCACTTCTGAAATTATAGCTTCTCTTAAAAAAAAAAAAGTAAACAAATAGGCGCCTGAACACAGAATACCACAAGTCTCTAATTCCAAAGACAGGCTGCTATCACATTCAAATGATATGTAAATTAAAAATGGAAAAAAGTATGTTTTTAAAATTTGATTTGTACCAGGTTACACAAGATAAGAAGTTGTCAACATCAGGTGAAATGAACCCAATATTCAGAACATCCTGGGCTCTTAAATGCAAGTTCAACATCCATGCTCATTTCTGTAGGATGATGAATTATCAGGGGAAGGTTAATTATGATCAACACATCTGTTTATTAAAACTTACTAAGGCAGAAAATTATGAAACACATTTCAACAGTTATAGATGCACATATGCATTTATCTGAATGTGTATATATATAAATATTTTAAGGGAGAAATTCACTAAAAGGCATTTTTATAACACATGATAAATATAGATCCTGACTATTTTCATTTTTTGAAACCTATATTTTGCCACTTTGCACCAATCGAAATAGGGAAGGCATGTATTTAATTTGTCTTACTTTCACAACCCAAAATTATTTCTTCACAATACTGCTGTTCCACATAACTGGTTGTTAGCATGTGACCACCTTTTGAATCCCTTGCTTTAATGTGAATCTGGCTTTTAATTAAATGCAAGAGATTACATGGCTTTCTTTAACCTTAATGTGTCTAGACTTTAGTATTCCCTATTATGTCTATTCCCCAAAGTATGCATTGAGAACATCTATAGAATTGATTAACTAAAAGAAAGTATTTTCACTGGAAATAATACAGAGCTGTTTTCATACATTTTAAGAAATATACATATAAGACCAAAGGGTAAATCACTGAAAACAGTTGGGCATCAAAAATTTCCAATTCAAAAGTTTTCAAAATAAGTAATAGCTATGTGAGGTGGAATTGCATAAATGACAGTCTCTTAATTGTAGTCTAATATAAGAGGAAAATGAATAGTGATAGCACTAAGATTTATTAACAGCTTATGATGTGCCAAGTTGCACTTTGCTAAACAGTTCACTAAACACTTCACATGAATTATCTCAAGTAATTTATCAAATATTCTACAAAATAAGTATTAATATTATTTCCATTTATAACTTAACAATTTGAAGTATCGATAAGGTAAATACCTTGTTTAAAGCCATACAGCTGGGAAAGAAAGGCTAGAAATCAATCCCAGATCTGAGATGCCCAAGCCCTGAGTTCCAAACAATATTGCTTCCTCAGTGACATTGTAGTCACAATTTAAGCATACATTTCTGAACGGTGAAGTTCAGTGGTCGGCAAACTGTCCTGCTGACTGTTTTGGTAAGTAAAGTTTTATTGGAAAACAGTCACTCCCATTAGTTTACATATTTTCTGTGGCTGCTTTCGCTACAACAGCAGAATTGAGTAATTACTACAGAGACCACGTGGCACACAGAGTCTAAAATATTCACTGTCTGGCCTTTACAGAATAAATTCTTCAACCTATGCTTTAAAACTGTAATTTAAAATTTGAAACTAGTACTTTATGTTTTAAGATTACTGCATGTTCTACTTGTCTAAATTTGTAAACAATGTTTTGAAATAATCATTACATATCATAAATACTCCAAAACTATATGATTAAAAACCTAATATCTAACAGTTGCCTGAAAGAGAAACAAACAAAAGTGAATATAAATTGTCATCACTGTTCACAAATTATGAACTTTTCCTATAAATGCTCTAATGAAAATTGCTATCTTATGTAAATGAATTATTTATTGCTAATATGGTTCAACCTAAGAATCTTCCTAGTTATATATGTCATAAAGTAATTGAAATTCTAAAGAAATAAAAATAAAATATGAGACAGCACTGGCTGCTTAAGTTAAGATAAAATTTTAACAAACTGTCAACATTTGACTTAAACTTTATTAATGAAGTTAGATAATTCCCAAATAATGTTAGTTACATTATTTCTAGGAAACAATGAACAAATGCCCTTGTTTTTTTCACAAAAGATTCAACACTATAACCATTTTTACAGATTTATATATTCAAACATTCAGCTTATATTTATCTGCAGATTCCCTTGCAGTAAAAGTTGGAAAGAAATTTGAGCACACTGCAACTTAAAGGAAACTCTTCCAGTCAAGGCTAGCTGGGCCCTCACACCAGTTGCATACAGTGACATTCTCTTGGTGAACTCACCACAGTCTAAGCATCTGGCCGTTTAATTATACAGCTGATTTGACAGTACAATGAGTTTTTTCCACTCTTGTGAGT
>PVKH010048927.1:0-10163 GCA_004027955.1 Chaetophractus vellerosus | reverse complement strand
CCCGCAGAGGGCACGACAGGGTGGCAGACTGGTAGGGTGGTGAATGGAGGAAGGAGGCCAGCCGGGAACCTAATTAGCCAGAGCTGCTCATATCTGAGCTGCTCTGCTGACAGCTGCCTCCTGACTCATGACGTGTTGAAAATGAAATCATTAGGAAGCACTCACACACAGTTCCTTGTTAGAAATGGGTACCAAGTAGGCTTAATTGGTAGTATAGAGAGGAGATGAGGCATAGGAGAAAGACAGAGATGGTGGGTGGCAGGTGGCTGTGGGTGGGTTCCCCATACTCTCGGAGCCATTCAAGATGGGATTTGTTTTAAGGACTTGAGGGTTTTTTCCCACATCTTCCCCTTACCTTCCTACCACTCCATTCACTGGTGCCCTCTAAGTTCTCAATAAGGTAGGTTGACACACTCAAGAGTATGGAATTAGTTATGAAATGTTGTGAAAGTAACTTGTTCTTAATGACAGTGCAAAAACCACCAAAGTCTAACAATGATTTTCTCCCTTCCTCCCTTTGTCTTTCTCCAGTCCTTTTTAAAAAATTAAAATAGATTCAAGTTGTTTCTCTAATAATATCATTCCCTGGCACTTATATTCTAAAATCCTATCTTACACAGGGTGCCGGGTATGACTCACAACCCCAGTAGATCACATTTTCCCAACCCGTTTATGAATGTTGTTTGTCCTTTACTTCTACCCCATCCCAAAGAAAAGAGTTTTGGCTTTTGAGGTCACCATGGCACAGTAGTTATGATAATGGACTTGAGAGACAAAACTGAGTTCTAACCCTTCCTTGGCCGTTTAATAGCTTTAGGACTTTGAGCAAACTTTGAACCACTCTGAGCCCCATTTTTCCTCTGCACTGGATACAGCCATTGGCAGCTCAGCATCTGGACCCTGGATGCTGCTGAGAAATAGACACCCTAATTCTGGTGCTGCCAACCTCATTGGGTAGTTTGGGGCTCTAAAGAGATAAAGATTATGAAGGTTCTTTGTAACATCATGTTCTTTGTAACATAACTGCGTAGGCATTGTTAGGGCCTTGGTTAGCTGCAAATGGCTATGGATTACATTGATAATCTACAGCCGCCTCTCCGCTCTGGGAGATGTGGCCAGAGTAGGTGAATGGCAGACCCTCTTGATTACCTAGCCAACAACCATTCGCCCCTACCTCCTTCCCAACAGAACACCAATTTTATTCACTCTGCTAACAGTCAAGTGTTTGAGGTGGGGCTGTATCCTTCTCAGACCCAAGGAAGGGAATGCATCTTGACTGGTCAAAACCAATAATAGTAATTCCACTGATCTTGTCAGTGATTGGTTGAAGCCTGGGTGTGTGACATAATTCTGACCAATGAGAAGTGATGGGAATTCTACTGAAGGCTTCTGGGAAATGCACTGCTTGCTTAGGAAAATGTTGATGTCTTGATGTACGGAGCTGTTGCAGCCATCTTGTGAGTTTGAAGGGACAAGTATAAAAGAAAAGCTGACCACTGAGACTTTGAGAGCCTCCATGTCTCTGAGACTCTGAATTAACCCTGGAGCTGCCCTACCTAGTGCATAATTCTGGTGATCATACATCCTGGTTTGCCTGAAACTGCCCTTGGTTACCCTTGTACCAGCATACTATTTGATTTAGAATTTGTCCTGAACAAAAGTTTCCTGGTTTGGATGACAAATGATATGGTCTCACTATTGATAATAAATGCCCTTATTATTTAAGTCACTTTGAGTTAGGTTTATTCTCTATAGCCAGAATATTCTAATTAACACAGGCCTTGAGAGAGGTACAAAGGATGTGTGTTTGTGTGTGTACATAAAGATAGCTGTCACCATCTTTCTTCCAAATTAATGAAACACACACATGGCTTACTAACATAAATTGAATGTTTTATAACAACTTGTACTTAAAATTTTTTATAGATTCTCATCTTCCCTCCTTAGTAAACATCATGATTGTGGAAAAACAAAGAACATGCGTGAGAAACAAATAGTAACATTATAATCTGAGAATTCGTCTTCTGCCAAATGTCTCATGAATTTGGAAGGCAGAGCTGTGTGTGTGCTCCCATCCCTACATACTATATTTTCACTAGTGTCTCAAGCAGCAAAATCTTGATCCCCCTTGCGGTGTGTAGCTCTTTAACTTTCCCCCAAGTTATAAATCTACCACATGCACCACATGCATCTATAAGTCTTTGCTCTAAGTCCTTGCACTCAGTCCTTGCTCTCGCTCTCCCCTTCATCTGCCCTTCCTTTCCCCAGTCATAGCATTAATGACTTCAGATTGCCAGCTGCCCTCTCCCCTCACGCCCTGACCAGCAGGGTGGGGCCAACTCAGTCACAGCCACTGAGAAAACCGAGCAGTCTGGTGATGTAGTATGTCGAACAAGTGCCCCGCTAGCTTTTCTATCATTTGGTAAGCCTCATCCATCAGCTTGGCTGATCTGAAGCAAGCTTTCAAGGTAAACCTGGCAGGCAGGCACGCCGAGTCAGGGGTTCTCAACCAGAGGTCCACTGAAAGAATTCAGCGGGTCTGTGAGCGTGAACTGAAAAAAATCAACTTATTGTCTTTATTTTCTCTGACCTCTAACTTATGAATATATGCAATAAATAAATTACAGTAGTATTCATTTCAGCTGACTGGCAAAGGGGTCCATGGAACAAAAAAGGTCAAGAACCCCTGCTCTAAGTTAAAACAACGGCGAGTTAGAATGCTTAATGTCCGCCAACAATGGAAAGGGTCCTTGTAGATAAACTTTCTCTTTTTCTTTTATTCCTCACCTGATGAAATCCGAGTATCTGAACTCAACCCCTGGCCCCCTTAGGCCAGGAGCATCTGGGCTTGGAGATTGGAAACAAGCAATTTAGAGACACTCATAGCCATCACCATCTTTCTTCCAAATTAATGAAATATGCACTCTTCTATTCCGACCACAGGGGCATAATGAGGTACAACATTTTTGAGAGGACAAGATGGCAGTATTTATCAAAAGTCTCAAGAATGCTCATTCACTCTGATCTAACAGTCCAATTTCTAAGAACTTATACTAAGGAAATAAGAGGACAAGTGTATAAATACACGTGCAAAAAAATGTTCATCACATCACTGTCTATAACAGAAAACGTTGGGAGTGCTCATTGACAGGGAGTGATAAAACAATTTATAGTATTTTCATGCAACGGAGCGTGGCACAGTTATTAAAACAAGTGCTGGACAGTTTAACAGGTGAGACATAAACTGGGACCACCATTCTGGAAGACCATCTGGCAATAAGCATCAGAACGTTCATACCCTTTGAAACAGTCATTAATGCTGTTCACCAAATACTTCTGGCTCCCTGCCTTCTAGAACATGGTAGACTTGAATGCCACCTTCTTATATGGGTTAGAATTGAACTTCATGGCCTCCTAGTGTGACTGGTTCTGACCAGTGAGTTGTAAGAGGAAGGGATACGTACCACTTCCCAGCCAGAGCACTGGATTGTCAATGACACACCATCCGGAGAATGCTTTCCTTCCTCCATCGAGACCAGAAATACCTGAGATCATGGCAGCTCCATCAACCTGATTCCCAGAGTGAGAAGACATGAAGCATAACCCAGCTGGACATGTAGGTGAATGAGAAATAAGCCTTTGTTGTTTGAAGATGTTTAGAGTTGTTGGTTACTGCCGTGTATCTTATCTATCCCGACTGACATACTCTTTGACCTGCCATGGCCATTTCTAGCACTCTATCATAAAGACACACTTATATACATAGATACATAAAATATACAAAGTGTATTTTGTATACATAGATGGACACCGAAAGATATTCATCACAGAATCGCGTATAGCAAACATAGAAAGATAACTCCCACGGCACGCCCACAGTGCCAAGCTAAGTCAGAAGGCATTTCAACATCATCCACATACTCTCACATTTCCTTAAAAGACCTGTGCCCTGATGTTGGCCCCAAAGTACCACTTCAGATTCTTCCCTCCCTACCTTAGAATAAGTTTCCCCTCCGATCCCCCAGAGTACAAACAGCTGACTTTAGTCCATCAAAGATGTTCTAACAGTATGAAACTGAAAAAGCAGGAGTTAGGCCCCTTCAGACAGCTTCCCTACTCAAACCTTCCCACCCTTTCAACTCCGATCTCTAATTCCTCCTCATCTTTCCAGCACAAGGGTTTAGGGTCCTGTCCCATCACCCACTCCCCTTCTTGTCTTTCTTTCTTTGTTTCTTTGTTTCTTTATTACATATCCCCCATCCCCTTTCTGCTCGTTCTCACTGTGTTCATTCTTGCGTTCTTCCGTGTCCACCTGTCCCACCGTCCCCGTGCGGCGACCCACCAAGTCAGCTCACTGCACGGCGGCCTGCCTGCTTGTGGCAGCCTTGCCCTGCCCGCGGCGGCTTGCCCTGCCCGCGGTGGCTTGCCCTGCCCGCGGCGGCTTGCCCTGCCCACGGTGGCTTGCCCTGCCCGCGGCGGCTTGCCCTGCCCGCGGCGGCTTGCCTTCTCAAGGCAGTCTGCCTGTTCGAGGAGGCCCCAGGAACCGAACCAGCGCTCTACCAACTGGGCCACAGCCGGCCCCCCCCCTTGTCTTTCTGTGTCCTAAGTTCTGCCTCTTCCACGAGACTGGCGGCTCCCTCAAGGCGGGGTCTATAACTGGTATAGGATCTGAGGTTCATATCTTAGGTGCTGAGCATTTAGTGATCCAGGGACTGAAAATTCATTTTAATTTTCACGAGGCAAATCCTAATTTAGCCAAAGAAACTGTGGAGAGGAATTTGGGTATTTGTGTGTATGTCAATAAAATTAATATTGTAATAGCAAAGAATCTTGGAACCCTGGGCTGTAAATGCCCGCATGGGGCCCTGTTAAATGGCTGTCTGTCACTGGCAGGATTGGCCCCAGTCAAGACCATCTTGAGAAACTGGCCTGTGTTTAAACACTACTCTCCCTGTACCTACCATTCCCCGAAGAAAAAAATGGAGATTTCATAACTTGGTTCCCCATTTAAATGGTTTCTTTCCCAAGTCTAACCTCCTTTATTCTTGCTGAAGATGAAGTCTGGATGCTCTTAGCCAGTTGTTAAAGGAGACAGAGGAGCCCCTCGGGTGGCATATATATATGCAAGCTTTAACAGCGTTTAACAGTCAATCAAGTACAATTAATTCATCATGAGACAAAAGTAAATATACGTGGTGCCAATATGGATAGTTAATGAAATTATGCAAATCAGAAGCTATCTTCATATTTACTAGGAAAACCCAACCAGGAGTCTAAATTGACCAGATGTTTCATATCTCGCTCATCTCTCTGTAGAAAACGACCCTCCGTTGGAAATGTTTTGGAAGATGGTCACATAGCCAATAAGGAGGCAAAACAACAAACACGCACAGGTCAGGGATGGAGAAAATAAAAAAGAAGGTGGAGGTTAGGACCTCAATTTCTTTTCTCCTAAAAATCTCTGAGGTTCCTATGCAAGTTGACCCAACTTCTCCCACAAGTCCTCAAGGTCCACGTAACAAAGCTAGATAGCCAAAATCAAACCTGCTACATTCTGCCCTTACTTGCTCTGCATCTATATCACCCACTCAAGTCTCCACCCCTAGAAGGAAAACATGGCAACTTCTCTCACCACTGAGGGAAATGGATTTTAAGTTTCCCACTTCATTATACTATCATTATTGTGAATTCTATTGACCACATTGATAGTGATAAGAAATTAGATGATAAGGGCAGAGTGTTTCACCCTCCAGATTAGAAATCCAGATTAGAATTTTCCTTGGGATCTCAGGATACCCCGTCAGCAATAGCTCTTTAAAAGGTAAGGACTCTATTAGGCACACCTACGTAGGAAGTAGGTGAAGAGAATAAGCAGAATGAAAAGTCCCTGAGTCTCTCAAAGGGATGATTTCTCATTTGCTAGAAGATCTTATAAAGCTGGTGGTGGCAGCTGTGGTGGTGGTGGTGGAGGAGCAGGGTGTGATGGCAGTGGTGGTACTGGGTCGCCTTGGTAGACCTCCTCATTAGCCCATTCTTGACCCGCCAATTCACAAGGCTGAATTAATGTGACAGTGATGTGACATTAATATTTACTAGGATTTAATATTTTATAGCCCGTTGATCACTGTAGCAATGGATTGCAAACAGAGAGGCTGGCTGTCACTGGGGAAAATAAGCAACTCAAAGAGAGGAGAAGGGAAGGGGTTGGGGAGGGGTCAGAGCGAGGGGCAGAGAGGGAAGAACAGCCAATCAATGATGAAAGCTGAGGACTATGGGGCCCTGCCTTCATAAACTCTAAGTTTGTGAGACAGAGGCATCGCCAGGACACCTGATCCACCACCCTTCCTCTCCTGTTGCTCTTATTTCTAGAAGATTCTGCCTCTGTTAGCTCACCAGTCCTTCCTCCCACGTAGGACAGCAAATCAAGTTGGGGCAAAGCCAAGACTAGGATCAGAGTCACTGACTGTGTCCCCTGCTCCCTAGGACAAGAGGAAGTCATCTAAGCATCAGAGTGTCCCCAAAAATGTTTGGAGAAGTTGTCTATGGGGACAGGGACCATTGCCTATCGGCAATGTTTCCCTAGGCCCTCATGCACTGCCTGCAATACAGTCAGAACTCAACAATTACTTGTTGGATGCATACATGATTGCATAGTCCCATGAGATTACAGAGGTTTCCATAGTGAAATAATTTTAGGAAACACGCATACTTTAGCTCTTGGAGAAGCACAGTGTCAATTACCATATTAGAGAGGCCTATGTTTAACTATGTTTATCCCAGAAGGTTTCAAACATTTGATCATGTTACATCCCCCCCCCCCCGCCCCCGTGAATGCCCATTGACTTATTTCTATGGGACATGTTTGGGAAGTGCTGGTGGGTGCCGTTACAGCCTCGTATTAAGAGCAAGAGATTTGGAGTTGGGAACACCAGGATTCAAATCCCAACTTCACTACTTTCTAGCTGTGACCTTGGGCAAGTTGCTTAAGCTCTCTGAGCCCTCAATTTCCTCATGTGTGAAATGTGGACTATAGCAACACCTCCTTTATGAACCTCCTAGGGGTTTCCATGAGACTCAGGTGAAATACTGCATGTGGAAAGTAGACAACTTGCACTTTGCACTTCCTGCTGTTGCTAGAAGCCAGAAGCATGTCAAGCTGACATTGCCCAAAGGAATTTCCATTTCGGTTTCAGTTTCTGCTAGAGATGTGCCAAGGTCTGTTCTCTGGGAACGTCTTGGCCATGAGGGTAAATTTCCAGATATAGGTGAGTCTCATGATCACAGAAAGTTAACACCAGAATGTTTTCAAAAGGTCCCTTGAAACATTGTAATAGACAATAGTCATTCACAGTTCCTTTACCCCTTGCCACCTCTGACCATGAAGGCTGGAAAGCCAAATATTTTATTTCTAGACTCCCTTGCAACTAGGGGAGTTGTGGATTATGATACATAAGCAGACATCTACAAAGAGGATTCTGGAAAGTCTTTTGATTTCCTGATTTTAAAAAGAGTCACACAGAGCCAGCATAGCCTTCCTCCACCCCATTCTTAAATTGAGTACAGATGTGAAGGCTGGAACAGCAACAGTTTTCTTGCAACCTTGAGGCATCATTCCAGAATTAGTGAACCAATATGCCAAAGCCAGAAACCACCTTCCTTTAACTTTATGATATTAAAAAAAAATTTTTAATTAAACTACTGTAGTCAGATTTTTGCTACTTGCAGCTAAATAAAATCCTACCTGGTAAAAATAGCATGAAAAAGAAGGTTTGGTTAGGACTTGATCTTGAAAATCAAACTTAAAATTATGAGAATATGTTTATATCACATATTAAACCAAATTTGATATATAATTAAATTGTTACAATTCCATGCTCTAATTCTTAAAACCAAGACTAAATTATTGATTTATTTGGGACAAAGCATAATTCTTCTAACCAAATTATATCTCAACATATTGTAGAGATGCTTCATCTCAAATTTGACTTTTACAGCACGTTAAGACAAACTTTATGAATTTTTCTCACAAGCCTCTTTTAGTCCTCTATTCTTCTCATGGCTCTCTTTTGCACCTCCAATCTTAGGGTCATCCTTGTGGATTTTTCTCTTCTTTCATTGCCTAACTCTGCCAGGTGTTCAGCTGTCAAGGGTTTTACATGAGATTTGACTAGTTCTCCCGCATCACTGTCGTCAGCTTCATAAAATACTGCATCGTATGCAAGATTTGCAGTCAGTTTGCAATTTATTTCCTTAACACTGTTGGATGTTTACAACATCTAATAATTCTTGAAACACGCAAGAGAGGGGCTGATGGGGACATTGACTAGATGGGTAGGATAGATTAGTGTTAAGTCAAAAGAGATGGTTGCATGGGATTAATTTTATAAGTGGACAATTCGTTAATGAATATTTTTCATGCACTGATGGCATTCAGAAGTCTACAGTTGTTGTCCCTCTTGATATAGTCATAAAGGCAACAGATTGGGAGTCCTAACACCTTTGCTCTAATTCCAAGTCTGTCCCTAATTTGCCGTGCAACATGGGGCAGGTCATTTCCCCTCTCTGGAACTCAGTATCCCTAATGGTAAAATGAGGCGATTGTATTCATTCTAGTATCACTTCAACTTCTAAAGATCTATGATCCTGCAAAAGACTGGAAATGGATGGGAAGTGGCAAGCTTTGAGTCCCCAAACTATGACCCTCTAAAGGAAGTGGCGGAAAGCCCTGGAGAAGGTCCTTTGTTAAATCTCACTCAGGCTACACATTTTCACTTTGAGGATGCCCTCCATCCCTAAGCAGCAGAAAAAGTAATTAGATTTAATAACAGACAAGGCTGCTAAATGAAAGTACATGAGAAATATCACATTGCTGAAGATTAACACATGTTCTGGCCTGTCCTCATAATAAAACCAGGTCCCCATTTATTAGAGAATGTGCGACCTGGATAGAGGGAGAGGAATAAGCAGCTCATTCATCTAGGATGAGAAAGGATTTCATCCTGAAGGAGGAACAAGGAATACAAATCCCATTCAGAAACAGACAGTATAGAAGTGGTGAAACGGCACTCTTATCTCATCAGGACTTTAATTCTTTTTTTTTTTTTTTACTGGGAGGTCCCGGGGATCGAACCCAGGTCCCTCCATATGGGAGACGGACACCCAACCATATGAGCCACATGCCGCCCCCCCCCCCAGTTCTTAACGCACACAAAGCCTCTCATGTTTAAACATTTTCAATGGCTCCTCACTGCATCAAAGCCTTCCACGATGTGGCCCATGCCAGTATCTCCATCCTCATCACTATTTCCCACCTCTTCATACCTCAGCATCAAAGAATTTGGGCACATACCAATACACTGAGCTATTTCTCACGTCTACCCAGGACTCTAAAACGTCCCTGGAAGTGTCACAAGGTGAAGACGATTGTATTTCTCAGAACTCCTCTCGGTTGGAAAGCAAATTTCCTGGGGGGTGGCAGGCAGGGAGGAATGGGAGCTCTCCCCAGGAGGCATGCCTGAGTAACAGCAAATGGTCCCCAACTGTCCTTGATGAGTGTCATCCTCTTAACTGCAGCACTTTTGTGTTGCCGAATGAGGCATGCAAGTTTGGGGCCAGCGCTCATTTGCTTGGGTCAATGGAGGAAAGATCCTTGTCCCATGCAGGGCTCCTCTAAATAAATGTCTAGCAAGTATCTAAATACCAGTTTGAAGCAGTGCAAAATTATTAACCTGCTCTATGGACCTGTGCTTCCCTCGCCTTCTTGATGGGCTGCTCTTTCTTCTAGGCCCCAACATCCAGCTGTCTTATTCCCCCTCACCTCCACCCCTCTCGTGCTACAGCTCCTCTGACTATTTCCTTGGCTCCTCTGACTCTCCTTGCCCCTACAATGGGGGCATTTCCTCCGGCTCTGACTTCAGACCCCTCTTTCAACACATTCCCCCTCATCTCAGTCATTCCCAGGTGCACTAGGTATCTACTGCTGAGTAACAAAGCACTCCAAACTTTAGTATCTGAAAACAGTGCACAGTTTCTTTGGGTCAGGAATCCAGGTGATTCTGGCTCAGGGTCTCTTTTGAGGCTGTAGTCGAGGTGTCAACTGGGACCGTGGTCATCGCAAGACTCAGTGGGGTAGGATCTGCTTCCAGGCTCACCCCCGTGGCTGC
>PVKH010048926.1:0-10152 GCA_004027955.1 Chaetophractus vellerosus | reverse complement strand
TGACTTAGAGAAAGGCCACATTTGAGCAACAAGGAGGCTCTCAGGAGGTAACTCTTAGGTACCCTATAGTACTAGGCTAAGTTTCTATTTCAAACTAAAGGTTCATAAGTACATTCATCAATATCAAGGGCCCATCAGTGGTCCATCCTCCTTCACTAGTCACTGCCCCTGTACTCAGGGGATTCTTGCTGTCCCATTAGAGAATGTGGCAGATCTTGCCAGGATGGGAATTTGATACTCTTTCTGTTATTGTGTGAATCTCCACTCATCATGACAATGCCCCATGAACACTTGAACACATTTATATTCCTTATAGGTATGCCCAAGGTGAATCTCCTCCCATGCATCCCCCATCACTTGACACCCCACACTAATGATCCTCCTCTGTCACAGTTGTAACCCTTCTGTGACCCAAAACTTCTTAAAAAATGAAGCTTAGAAAATACCTAAATACAATTAATAAGAAAATGAAATAATAATGATAGTTTAAAAAATAACAAATAATATACAAAAAATAGGGTCATTCCAGAGTTTATGCTTATGTGCATCTCAGCAGGATCTCATTGACTGCCAAAGTAAATATTGCCTCAAATAGCCGAGACATATAGGCACTAAAGTCAGGGCAGACAGCTTAGGAGTTTGGTGCCCCGCCAGTGGGCCCTACTTGGGAATTTATGCACCTCTGTGTGTGACAGAGTTGGACTTAGTTTTGGTCTCCCCACACATGGCTCTTCTGCCCTTCTATTTGAATCTATAGTTGGTGCTAGAGTTGATAGGTGAATGTCCAAGAGACTTAAATCTGTGGGCTGTCCATGTGCCAGCTGGGCCCTGAATCTCAACAGAGTTGCAGCACCTAGTCTCCAGTTAATTGGACTCACCTGGGACAACTAACAAGGTGTTGATGATGGACAACAACGATCCCAAGGAACAGAGAGAGTCTGCGACTGCAAGCAAGATAGTCCCATCCATCTTCCCCATGGGATCTAAGACCCCTCTCAATTAGAGGTGGATTGGGCATCACCATCCCAGAATCCTCTGGATTGGAGAATTAACCATAGACTAGAGTAGACTTACTGGTATTCTAGCACAGACTTATTGTGATTCTAACAATGGAAGAATTTTTATCATTGATGTGGAGGCAGTGGCCACTGGAGGTTCTGAGGGGAGCGAGAGGGAAAAACAGGTGTAATATGGGGACATTTTTGGGACTTGGGAATTGTCCCGAATGATATTGCAATGACAGATACAAGTCATTATATATCTTGCTATAACTTACAAAATTGTGCGGGAGAGAGTGCAAACTACAAAGTAAACTCTAATCCATGCTTAGTGGCAATGCTCCAAAATATGTTCATCAGTTGGAACAGATGCATCACACTATTGAAGGCTCTTGTTAATGTGGGAAAATGTGGGAGGAGTTGGGAGCGGGGCATATGGGAAACCCCTACATTTTTTATGTAACATTTATATAATCTGTATATCTTTAAAAATAATAATAAAGTATATTTTTTTAAAAAACTTCATGGATGATACTGATCCAGGCTGGATTTTCCTTTTCTTTTTCTAGTCTGATACTTATAATCTTCTTTTGTTCTGAAGCACAGACCAGATTTGCATCTAAAAGAACTCATTTAAGAAAAATGACCAACTGTCTACCACATACATAGCATTGCTGGCAGCATTATAGGAAACACAAACACAAACAAGATCCCATTTTTAAGGAGCCTAGAAACTATTAGGGGAGGAAAAAATGTGAAATCATCACAATACCTCTTCCATTCACAAGAAATCTGAGGTGCTTCTTCAGTCTTGCTTGCTTTTCCTTAAACTACAGTGTTATTGTCAGGGCTTCCTTGCTGGCACTCAGAGATAAAGAGGCAAGTGAATTAATACATGCTAGTTAAGGAAATTCAACAGAATGATTCTTTGTTTTATGGAAAAGGTAAGGATAATTGCTGCCTTGTATTAATATAAATGGAGAGCTGTATTTCAGGATTTAAGTTTCCATTGAGGCTTCGTATGCACCCCTTTCATTATTGTTATGGATATACCATCTACATTTATTTAAAATATAAAAGCCCTGTTTTCCAAATTGATCTATAATTTATAAGGACATCATTATAATTACAAATACAGTATTATCATTCTGTATTCATCGTGTTAGAATGGTAGCTTAATGCTTATGATAATTCTTTCCCTAGTTCTTCACAACTGATTTATCACTTGCACAACCCAATTTCCCTGCATTCCATTGTTCTGCAGTCTCCACACCTCCTGCTTCAAAGAGGAATGTTAATAATGGAATATGTTACTCAGTTTTTCATAGACATGTTTCTGAGATGCCATTCTCTGTAATTAATCGCCATCATACACATTCTCATGTAAACACTTTCAATATAATACTCTCACTGGGTCACTGAACTAATGAGATGGCTTATTCTAAGCATTGTTACAAATCACAGCCTATAGTAACAAGGTAGTAAAAATGTTTACGATAAGCATAGATTTGCAAGATATTTTAAGTCAGGTGAAAATGTTGAAAATCCTTCATTTTCAAATAAAGCATTTGTTAAGAGGAGCCAAAGTGATGCTGAATAAATAGTATGATTTTCATAGCTTTTAAATATTTACACAATAGTCTTAAAATAAAATTAGAGAGACGATGTTATTCGCCTTTTGCCCTTTTTCTCAACATAAGAAAGCAGAGAGCTTATTAGCTCTAAACAGATAATTTTATTTGGCCTCCTGTCTTTCACTGAGGGCAAATAACCTACCAGGTATTAGCCCAATAAGAAAGCTTTAAAGATTGAATTTCTCTCTATCTATAGAACAAATGGGTTTCTCAAAAAGCAATTGGTTATTAAGATAAATATATTTTCTTATAGTCTCTTTGGAGAGACTTGTAACTAGAGATGTGGACCCTCTAATCATTTTTTCCACTAGTTTTATGGTGCTGACCATGGCATGGTAAAGTCGGGGGATAATGGATTCCTCTAGGTTCTTGGCTATGTTACATAGAAGGATTTAAGAACACGCTGGTTTAGTTAGGCCAGTAGTTTATTGAGAAAATAGGAGAGGAGAACAGAAACAGGAGAAGATAAAAGATTATGTCTCTAAGCAGAGACAGAGATTTGGCTTGTGTGGTTCCCTTTTAAGCCATTGATTATTCCCCCCCTTGCTAATGTTTGGGGGATGGGCCCCAGCTCTTTGCTATTCTGATTGATAACCCCATCTTTCAATTCCTCAGGGGGCCCATGGCCAGGCCCCTTAAGGGTATCTGGGGCTTTCCCTTGTCCCCAAATGAGATCTTGTTCTGAATGGGGTTGTCATGGCCAAGTTCTCCTGGGGTTCTTCCAGCAGCCTTCTTGGTCCCTCAGGGGGTTTCCAGGTGGGGTTCCATGGCCACATGTTTTGTGGCCATGTTTTTCTGCCAGGTCTTAGACTCATCTTCCCTTTTCCTAACCTAGCCTGCCTCAACTGGAAAGGGTTCATTTTCTTCCAGTTTTATGATACTTAGGATACAACCCAGGTACAAAATGCCAACAGTAAGACTTGTAACTAGAGATGTGGACCCTCTAATCATTTTTTCCACTAGTTTTATGGTGCTGACCATGGCATGGTAAAGTCGGGGGATAATGGATTCAGGAGGTATCAGGGTAAAGTAACCAGGTCAAGATCAGAAACATGGGAATTGGAAATTTAAGCTCAGCAGAGGTGCCAGAAAAAAATTGACGGTGGAAACATGGGCTGCTTGAGTGAAGTTTGCTCATACATCTGTTCATTCATTCATTCAGCAAATATCTTTGGCTTACCTACTCTGTGCAAGGTCTTTCCCTTTATGGAACTTAAATTAGGAGTGTAGGAGGTGGGGATGGAGGCATGCATTATAAACATCCAATCACATATCTTTTGTTTGATTAGGATTGTTATAGGAGTAATAGTGTATGGTGCTTTATAAAATAGGAATCTCAGAGCAAACGCAAAATTGCCTTGAGGAAGCAAAGACTGAGATGAGCTTAAAAGATAAACAGAAATTCTTAGAACAGAAAAATCTGCAAAAGCATGAGTCAGTAAATGCACCAGGGGAGGCCAGAAGATGAGGGAAGCATTGGTCTAAGTAAGGTAGGTTACTCTTAGAGTAACAGAGTGTAGCAGAGAACTTGGAAATCAGACAGGCAAATTTAAAATCTTATGTTTTCTTGAGCATATCCAGTTCTCCGAGCCTCAATTTCCTTAACTGTTATAAATAAATAATATGCAATAAAATAACTACCAAATAATAACATCTACCTAGAAATGGTGTTGAGAGGATTGATTTCAGAATTTTGCCATTACAGAATTTGTGACTTCATCCATATAACCAGCCACCAAGAAATTCAGATCTCTTTGGGGTAATGTTTTTGGAGTTTATTCTGATGGGTCTTACTATTCATCTTGTGATATTAATTTGCTATATGATCAGGATTCCCATTAATAACGTCCATATGAATGCCATAACATCTTTTTGATAAAGACTTTGGTCCAAGTTTGCAGTTCTAGAAAATATTTACATCCTGAATTTTATGAAATAAACAAATATGAAGCCCCAAATTTTGTCTCTGAGGAGAAATTAACTGACTTTGTCACTAGGGGGAGATCTAGTCAGGTTTTGAAACTTGCCCCAACTTTTCACAGAGGAAAGAAATGTCTTTCTTGCCTTGGCATTCTCAGGGACTAACGAGAATGAGAGGGAAGGAAGAGGCATTGCGAAAAGAGGACTATTGGAGAGCTCTTCCTTTTTATTTTTTAGTGACCCTTGACTACATATATATTCAGCACCCAAATAATTTTTTAAAAATTTTCTTCTCTAATTCCTTTCTATTTTGTTTACTGATTCTGATCATTTAAAAATAGATATATTTTTCTGTCATCTAGAGAAAAATTATGTAATAGTATCTTGTCTAAGAATTCATAATATTTTGAAATAATTATATCTGTGACAAGTTGTTAAATTTTGATAGCGGTTAGATTTTGTATTGATAAATTCTCCATAGTAACAAGCAACAACTGCTCTAATATGATTCTTAGATTGTTATAGAAAAATGTCCAATTTATATCCTAATAATATTTTGTGAGTTATTATGGGTAAGTGACTATTGGTTATTACAGATCATAAGGACTGAATTTAAATGTATATGTCTTTGTTCATAAAATTTTAGCCACATTTCAGAGTATTTAATAAGGATTTTTTTTTTACAGTGAAACAAAAAAGATTGGTTTACAGTATTTTATAAATAAAAACTATAAACCACTAATATACTAATGTTGGAACTATTAAAAGTACAAGAATTACTATGACATAATGATAATTTCTTTGAATAGTGAAAAAACCATTTTCTCAGGAATTAAATATAGGTTTCAGATATTCCCCCAAATCCAGCCACCTCAGAGATTATGAATGTCTTCAAATTTAAGAATACATAATATAAAGTAATTATTGCTGTCACTGAAGAACTGCTTACTTTGTGCCGCACATACTGTTGTGTTCTAATTGGCATGAGCTTATTTAATAATAAAAATAACCCTATAAGATATGTAATATTTTATTATCAATAAATAATAACTACTGTGTGTGGCTGTAGCAGGGATTAAATGAGTCAATGCTTATGAAATGAATCAATACACATAAATATAAATAATTTAACCATGTATACAAATATTGTGTAGAAAAAGTTCTAGATGCATCTACACTAAACTGTAAATGAAGATTATATCTGGGGAGAAAGGAAAGGGTCCAGGCTTGGTGGTCATATTCTAAATAGGCTTTAGCCATACCCCTAACTTTCAAAAGCAATATAATCACTTTGATTTAATTAAAACTCATTAAAAATTTAGAATTATTAACATTTACAATAGGATTCCTTAATTATTGAGTCCCCTCCATCACATTGCAATGATTTGGAGTTTATTAGCAACTTGATTGAGTTGGAAAAAAGGGGAAAAGGTTAGAAGTAGAAAAATTCAAAGTCAAATTTTTCGGAGCTCCTGAAAATGAAGCTAATAAGAAGTATGAAGAAACCACCTCCAAAAAATACTATATGTCAAGAGCAAAATAGGGTTCTTTACAACATTCATTTTACATTCAACTTTTGTAGGAATTTATGTAAGATTTTGTCATATTTATAGTACAGTTTTACTTTTAGATAATTGCCTGTATATCAACAAACATATATAAAGCACCTGTTCTGTGCCAGGCACACTAGTGAATAAAATCGACAAAGCCCTGCACTCATTACAGTGGGAGGAAAGGCACAATACATGAGGGAACAAATACGTCCATGCTAGTTTATGATAAGCTGTGAAGAAAAGTAGGCAGGATAGAGAGAGGGACTGAGGAAGGTGAGCCGGGATTTGGTGGAGAGAAGAGTGTGCACCATTTAAAATCCAGTGATGAGGAAGAGCCCTCTGACAAGGAGACATTTGAGCCATGGTCTGAAAGAGGTGAAGATCTGAGCCCAGGGAACATCTGGGGTAAGAGTGTACCAGACTGAGGGAACAGTGAGTGTAGAATTCCTTGGGCCAGGAGCAGGCATGGCATGCTGTAGAATAGCAGGAAAGCCAGGGTGAGTGCAGTTGAGTGAGCAAGGGGGACAGAAGAGGAAAATCAGGGAGCAAGCTGGAGACAAAACAACACTGAGTTGTCCATGATACCGACTTCAGATTCAGCCCTTCCATACCTTCCTCAAGGGATTTCATATTAAGTAGAGCAGACTGGAGGCTCTGGCAGCAGATGGTGAGATGGAGTTTGGTGTGCAAGATCCTAGGGATTGACACCTGTGAAAGGAAGGAGGCAGAAGCAGGATTGGGTAGAGGAAGATGGTGAGTTGCGAAGGCCTTACCAAATCTCAGCCAACCCAGCAAGGAGCATGTTCCCGACCCTTGTTTGGTCACCAGATCTATGGGATGCCTCGGGAAGGACATGACCTTGGGGGAGGCAGCTCACTGCAGTTGAGGCAAACCCTGAAAAAGCTGACAGCTGGCAGCTGTGTGCGTGTGTGTGTGTTTTATTAGAGCAGTTGTAGGTTTACAGAAAAATCATGCAGTAAGTACAGGGTTCCCATCTTACCCACCCCTTCCCCAGTTTTTACTATTATTAACATTTTGCATTAGTGTGGTAACTTTGTTACAATTGATGAAACATTATTTTTATAATTATACTATTAACCATATCCCATAGTTTACTTTAAGGTTCATTCTTTGTATTGTACAGTTCTATATATTGCTTTTTTTTGTAGTAACTTATAAACAACCTATAATTTTCCGTTTTTTCTACGTTCATATATAAAATTCAGTGGTCTTGATTACATTCACAGTTATGCCTCCACTACCATCATCCAATGCCAATACTCTTCCATCACACTAAATAGAAACTCCATACCATTTAAACATTAAATCCTCATTCTGTACCCCCAACCTATCCCCTGGTAACCTGTATTCTAGATTCTGATTCTGTGAGTTTGCTTATTCTAATTATTTTATATCAGTTAGTTCATACAATATTTGTCCTTTTGTGTCTGGCTTATTTCCCTCAACATGATGTTTTCAAGGTTCATACATGTTATCCATGTACTTCATTCCTTTTTACAGCTGAATAATATTCCATTGTATGTCTATACCACATTTTATTGATCTCTTCATCAGTTGATAGACACCTGGGTGCTTCCATCTTTCGGCAATTGTGAATAATGCCACCATGAGCATTGGTGTGAAAATGTCTGTTCGAGTCCCTGCTTTAAATTCTTTGGGTATATACCTAGAAGTGGAATTGCTGGGTCATATGGTAGTTCTATATTTAACTTTCTGAGGAACCACCAAACTGTATTCCACAGTGGCTGCATGATTTTACATCCCCACCAACAATGTATGAGGGTTATTTCTCTACATATTCTCTAACACTTGTAATTTTCCATTTTTTGAAAGTAGCCATTCTAGTGGATGTGAAATGGTATCTCATTGTGGTTTTGATTTGCATTTTCCTGATGGTATTGAGTATATTTTCATGTGCTTATTGGCTATTTGAATATCTTCTTTGGAGAAATGTCTAGTCAAGTCTTTTGCTTGGGGTGTTCGTCTTTTTGTTGTTGAATTGTAGGAGTTCTTTATATATTCTGAGTATTAACCCTTATCAGATATATAGTTTACAAATATTTTCTGCCATTCCGGCAGCTGTGTTTTGACCATACTCCCACAGCTGGGTAACGAGACCTTCCTTGGAGGGAGATATTGGTAGTGCTGGACCTACCACTTTAGAAAGTAGATTAGGATAAGAGATTATAAGTACTGACAGGTCCCCAGAAAGTCATTCCTGGTTAATATAAAACCCTAGTAAAATAAGAGTGGATTGATATTTCCTTAGCATAATAAAAATACATATCTCAAGCTAAAATCCAGGGTCACAATTTACAACGAAAAATTAGAAGCAATCCCCATTAAAGTTAGGATGCTTTCCAGCATTATATAACAATTTTCTGGAAATTCGATCCAATGCAGCTAGAACAGAGAAAGAATAAAAGTATTAAATCAAGGAAAGAAGAGACAATATTATGACTATTTGCACATATGATTTTTTAAATATAGAAAATCCAAATAAGTGAAAATTATTAAAAACAATAAGAAAATTCAGTAGGGAAGTTTCTTACAAATTAATATTTAAAATTCAATAGATTTTCCATGTATCAGGGATAACAAACTTTTCTGTAAAGAGCCTAATAGTAAATATTTTAGGCTTTTTGGTCACGTGGACTCTGTTGCAACTACTCAGTTCTGTTGCAGCACAAAAGCAGCCATAGACAATGCATAAACAAATGGGCCTGGCTGTGTTCCAGTAAAACTTTATCTTAAAAATAAGTGGCAGGCCAGATTTGGCCCATGTTTTTAAATTACTTACCCCTGCTATGTACAATCATTGAAAAATTATAATGAAAGAAGAAATCTCATCACAACAAATGATGAGAAAAATATAATCTTGATTAAAAATGTGCAAGATGTAGAGAAGAAATTTATTGAGAGACATAAAAGATGTTTCAAGTGTATGGAGAATAAAACCTTGTTTCATATAGAAAACTATTGTAAAGATGTCAGATTCCCCTAAATTAAGTATAGATTCAAAGGCGTCTATACATTTACAGGATTTTTTAAGAAGCGATCTTATTATATTTAAAGTCTGTATGTTATTTATATTATATGTATATGCTATAATTTAGTCAGGCTTCTATTGATAAAAGCTTTGGTTGTTGCAAGTTTGTTATTGCTTTTTTTAAAATTTTTTGCTATCACAAATAATTCTGCAATAAACGTCCTTTAACATTCTGGAAAAATTGTGAAAGTAAATCTGTACACTAAATTGTCAGCAATGGGATTACTGGATCAAACAATATGTCATCTTTAATGTTGATGAGGTTGTATCAACCTGCCTGAGAGATTCCTTTATTCTGCATCTTCTCTAGAACTAAGTGGCATATTTTTGTTATTTTTTTGTTTTATAACACTGATATATGAAAATGATAGGTTTTTAATTTATAATATATCATATTATGAGAGAAGTTGGGCATTTTTCCTCATGTTTACTGACCATATTTTTTTTCCTAATCTGTTTGTTCATACCCTAAATTTTATTTCATTGTTCTCTTTTTAATTGGCTTTTTAAAAACTCTTTATTAGTTATGGGGACTATCTCTATGTCTTTCATTTCTATTGCAGATTCTGGCTCCCTGGAAAGTATAAAATTATAATTTTTAAAGAGTTTGGCAGTTTTTTTTTTACTTCTTAGAAATGCCAGCCCTTTCTGTCTCTCAAGACTTTGAGGCATTTCCTAACCACCTACTTAAAATAAGTAATGTTTCTTCCATTATACAGATAAGGAAACTGAGGGTCAGAGAGGGTAAATCAATGGCCCCAAATCACACAGCTATTAGGCAGTGGAACCTGGAACCAAGATTTAAGTTCAACATTGTTGTGGGGAGAACTGGGGCAGCCTAAAAGCCCCCAGTGCTTAATGGGGTAGAACAGCAGCCCGAGCAGCAGCCGGAAACCTCTCAAGTTACGCTGGTGACTGACAGCCACAGTGGCATGGCTCCACCTCTCCCCTTCCCCTCCCCTCCCTGCTGCAGTGCA
>PVKH010048925.1:0-10153 GCA_004027955.1 Chaetophractus vellerosus | reverse complement strand
ACTGGAACGTTCTTTGTCTCTGAGATGTTAGAGCAATTGCTGGTCTCTGAGGTCTTTGGGACTTTGCAATCCACTGACCTAACATCATGTTATAATACTCACAGAGAATTCCTCCAGACCTTTGGACCTAAAGTCCCAACTCTGATAAGAATGATTTATTCTCAAACAGCCTACAGGGGAGGGGGTGTAGTTCAGTGGTTCAGTACCTGCTTTGCATATGCCGGGTCCTGGGTTCAAATTCCCTTACCTCCTAAAAGAAAAAGAGTTAGAATCTTGCTTCAGAAAGAAGTGGATGGAAAATAGTCTTCTGATTACTATGCTGGAAAACTGTCCAAAATGTAGTGGCTTAAAACATCAATGATTTTATTATATTCATGGACTGTTTTAGTAAGGAACTTGAAATATGAAAACAGAGTGAGGATGGCTGTCACACTTCTGTGGCCTGAGGCCACTTTCTTTAGGGTATAAAATCTGTCTTCTGGTAGATTGCTTGGATTATTATGCACTGAGCATGGGGTGAGCTGAAGACATGACTGAATTTGCTTAGAGGCAGACTTCCTCTTCTAGGTCCAGACGATTCAAATGGGGTTCTGCCCCATTTACTTGCCTGAACTTCCAGTTATGCGACTCCTGTCTAGGACCAGAGGTGGCTTGGCTGGGACCTGCATTCTCACTTTCTCCACGGGAAGATTAGCAACTGATGAACCCTTTTTGAATGGATTGCTCTCTGAGGCCACAAGGGTCAAACTTAGGGGTTGCCTACCCTTCTGTGCTATTTGGTCTCATCCCTCTTCCTTCCAAATCAGAAATAAGCCTGAAAGGAGATGCCCAGATGCACCAGAGTCTGTGCCTCACTTTGTCTCCTGAGGGCCCCTAACTTCTCAGTTTGCTTCTTTTTATTCTGTTCCGGCATAATTTGAAGGTGTTTATCAAAGCTAAGAATGGGAACCATGTTTCACAGATGTCTTTTTAAAATTTTATTTAAAAGTAACTTATCTATTTTTTTTCTGACTGGGCAGTGCATTCACATAGCACAATTCAAAATTCAAAGGTAAAAGCCTTTAAAAGTCTAGGTTCTGGGGCCAGCTGTATAGCCCAGTTGGTAGGGCGCCGGTTTACCACATGGGAGGCCCTGGGTTTGGTCCCTGGGCCTCCTCCAATGGGCAGACCACCTCGAGAAGGCAAGCCAATGCAGGCGGAGCACGCCACCGCGGGTGGGGCACACTGCTGTGGACAAAGGCAAGCCCCCATGGGTGGGCCAAAAGGCAAGCACCCGCGATCAAGGGCGAGCCCCCACAAGCAGGCGGGCCGCTGTGCTGGTGAGCTGACTGGCAGGTCGCCCCAGCAGGGGAGACAAGCAGACACAGAGGAACGCAGAGAAAAATGAACACAGCAAGAACAAGCAAAAAGGGGGGGGGGGATGAATAATAAATAAAAATAAATCTTTAAAAAAAAAATGTTTAGGTTCCATTGCACCCTACGATGTAGCAGGAGAATTTGTAACACCTGCCCCCAGCACTGCGCCCCTACAGGTGCCATGTGCAGTAACAGGCATGCGTGCCGCGGTGTGACCACACGGCCCCGTGCATGTCCCTGCCTGTGACAGTCAAGGCCGTGTGCGGGTCTTGACATGCTCCTGGCCCCTCCTTGTGCCAAGGGGCATCTAGACCGATATCGCTCAGGGAGATACATTAGTCTTCTCTTGCGTATTTATACTGAGAATTTTAATATGAGTTGCTAAGTCCACAGAATCTTACTCTGCTGTGGTTAGTCTTGCCACCCGGCCCATGCAGACAAACGTGGGGGTCTCTAGACAGCTGCCATGCAGGGTCCTGTCAGCTTTACTCGCCCTGCCCACACCCTTCTCCTGCTGCCCATCATGGGGGAGCACCCCTCGGCACCCAAGGGAACCGAATCTTTGAATAGGTCTATTCATTTAGGAGAAATGTTTGTTGTCTGGTTTGCGGTACTTATAAAAATTGTTTTATACTGAAATTGCCATTTATAAATGTGCAGATATGCACTCATTCAAAAGTTTAAAATTTTTAATCAATAAAACAAGGAAGTATTTACCATGGGTTGAAAACAAATAATTAAGTCCCCCAGTTTGTCTAGTACAGGGCCTCAGAACACATTCGTTGAATGTTTTCTTTATTTCTCACTGCCCCGTCCAAATTGTAATAATTTTAGTCCCACAAAATATTGTTTCTTCTTTTTACAGAATAACCCAGAATTTGCTTCACTACTTTCCTTTGCTTGTGGTTGCTCATGTATCTGGTTTGTATGATGCAAACAATAGAAAGACAGGATGTATTTCTAACTTTACAGTCTTGGCATATTATTGGCACTTGACAAAGTCATCATGTTTCATCTCTAGTACCCTCACTGCTGTTTATAGCAACAGATTTACAGTCACCCATTAAAAATCATCTTGCTGGGAAGTAGATGTGGCTCAGGGAGTTGGGCACCTGCCTACCACATGGGAGGTCCTGGGTTCGGTTCCCAGTGCCTCCTATAGAGGACGAGCAAGACAACAAGCTGGCACAATGGGCCAGTGCAACAAGCTGATGCAATGAGGAGACACAAGAAGGAAACACAATAAGAGACACAACAAACAGAGAGCAGAGGTGGCTCAAGAGATTGGGCACCTCCCTGCCACATGAGAGGTCCCAGGTTTGGTTCCCAGTTCCTCCTGAAAAAAAGACGAGCAGATACAGAGAGTACACAATGAACAGGTACAGAGAACAGACAGCTAGTGCAAACCAGGTGGGGAGAGAAATAAATAAATAAAATAAATCTTAAAAAAAAATAATCTTGCTATGATGATGACTGAATTTAATGAGTTAAGGAAAGAAAAGGACAAAATGGAAAAACCTGAAAATGAGGTGATTTGGGAATGGGAGACAGCTTCACCTCTGCTGCCCTTTCTCCAAAAATTTTCCTGGTTTTAGTCCCAATTTGCTCAGCAATGTATTCTCACTCTTTGTCTGACCTTGAGAGGATGCTGCTAGATATGCACCAGGGAAGAACATGAAAGAATCCAGGTAAACTACACACAGACACAACACATAGTCTGAGTCATTTATTTTCTTTCACAATGTGGTACCATGCTGGATTGAAGGAGAAAAAGACTATCAGTAAAGCAAATGGCTCAAACGGAGCTATAAATCAACTCCGTATTCTTCAAAGGATTTATTCAACTGAAGACATCTCAGTGCAGGCCTTTGTGCCTTGTTTTTATTGCTTATGTGGAAAAATAACAGTTAATATAGTTAACTATCCCAAGGCAGAAGAGTATTATTAAAAAAAGAATACTGTGTTATGATTTCTCAAGACACCATCAGCTATTTTAAGATCTGGATTTAATAAAAGATAATATGATTTCTTTTATGGTGTTTTTATGTTTTCCCACTCTTTACCTGTGTGTTTCCTATTTCAAAATAAGGATATCCCAGTGAGATCGCTTGAGTGGATCCTGATCCAAGTTTTAAAATCCCCCCCCCCCCCCCACTCGGCCTTTATATCCACATTGTAACTTTCCCCCAGTCATTTCTTTCTCTTTGACTGTAGTTTGATACTTATATTTTTCTATTGATTATGTACACCCAATACAATGTGATACGTTGTATAAGAGGAAGGATAAGGGTAACAAGGTCCCTAAACTGGTCTAGGCTGGGGAATAAGGAGAGGGAAAGGAGATTATGAAAGTTCTTAGAAAGGCATCAAAGTCATTTTAAAGCTTTCTTTAACAGGGACCCTGTCTATTTTATTCTCCACCTTCTCCTCAGCATAGCTCCTGGCATTTGGTAAACATTCACTAAATTGGTGAACATTTAACCTGAATTTAAGAGTTATTCTGCTATAGGGAAGGGATGAGGGAGTAGAAAAAAAGAAATAGTTTCAAGTAAAGGTGATAGACATCTTCAAAGAGTGAGGCGCGAGATGAACGTTGTTATTTATTGAGGGACTAAAATGTGCTTGAAATGCTGTGACTGATATAGATAAAGATAAATTCAAGGGGTAGTCATCAGTTAGTAAATAAGTCCATATAGGTCAGCTGCGCTGCTTTCAGTACTATCTGAAAAGAGCTCATTTAGTTGGAAGAACCAGGTAGTTGGTGAGACAATTGGGCTATCGCTGAAGCCCTTAAACCTTTGACACAATTTGTATGAGGAAATAGATTCCCCTTATGATTTAAGCCAGTTTCAGTTGGATTTCCATCTTTTGCAACTGAAGGCAACTGAGTTTTGGGCCAGATAAGATGAAGATTAAAAGGCAAGAAAAAATCACGAAGTCTCACAGTCCTGCTGTAAATGTGTTCTGAACACGAAAGGGCAATCAACAGCAGTGCCACCTTGGAACTTGGTAGAAAAGCCCACCCCTGGAACCCACCCCATACCAACTGAATCTCTGGGGGGCCATTCAGGGATCTGCATCTTACAAGCCTTCCAGGCAATTTTTATGCAGCCTGAAGCTTGAGAACCAATATAGGAAGGTGAAGTTCTTCATTTGCATTTCTAACAAGCACACGGTCCTATGCTTCTGGAAGGCAGACCATGTTCTAAGCAGCCGTGCTATAAAAAATTCTCTATGTCCTGCGTGGTCACTGAGGCAAGCACTTCAGAGTTTTGAGGGATACCTATTAAGTTCTTCTCACCAGAGACAAGCCCCAACTAATTGTGAACTCATTCGAGCTGGTTTCTTCCTGAAACAAAATGGTGAAGTGGCTTTGAGAATGTTTCTTCTCCGTGTCAGCAAATCTGTAAGAAAGAAATGTATATCCTGTAGGGTTCTTCAGCTACTGGCAACAGGAATGGTCTGTAACAAATTTTAAAAAGAAAAAGGTATTTATTGGAAGGAATCTGGGCAGTTCACAGAAGAATCTATGCAACTTGCAGTAGCAGGAATATGTGTGTCCTTTTTCTTGAGAGTACCACCACTAGAGAAATCAAGTACCGCCATCTTGTATGCTTGTGTGTCTTCACTCAAATGTGTTATTTCCCATAGAAGAAGAGTTGGGTTTGCTTTGGGCCCCATGATAATTTATGTGTTCAGAAGAGCAGGGAAAGTGTGATTGGCAGATCCATAAGAATCACATGGAGCAGAAGAGGAGATGTTCCCCCCAAGAATTGCTGGGCAACAAAAGCATAGATGTCCACTATAATGCTTCTAATACAGAAAAGAGGAAAAAGAAAAAGAAAAAAGAAAAGAATTGAATGCAGTGAAAGATTATATAAAGAAGCCAAAAGTTGTCATGAGAATGGAGTTTGGAATAATCTAGTGTGAACGAGGGAAATAAGGTTATGACACTGACCTAATGTGATGTATACATTTCCAATAAGCAACAAAAATTGTTTTGGAAGATATGCTAGTTATTGTATATTCATGGCAGTTATAAGCTTGTTTCTTATAGTGCAGGACTTCTCAATATTGTTACTATTGACATTTACTTTTTATTGGGGGGAAGGGGTTTCTGTCCTGAGCATTTAAAGATGTTTAGCAACATCTTTGTCCTTTACCCACTAGATAGTACCTCCTTCCCCATTCATGAAAATAAAAAATACTTTCAGACCTTGCTAAATGTCTCCTGGGGTCAAATTGAGCCCAGTGGAGCACAACTGATTTAGAGAATTCAGATCTTCTGAATTCTTCTGGGAAAGAGTACTGTTTAGTAAAGATGATTTTCAAGCATGATTGGGTAGAAGAAAGCTTGTCACTGATCACAGGAGACAGGGGTGAGTTGTCATGGTTGTTGGTAACTTTCTACTGATTCATTTGGATGCAGATAAATGTAAACCTCTTTATCATTAGGAGATGTCCTGTTTTTCCAAAGCTTGTGTCATGTAAGGGAAGGAGAACTTTAGCAAGACAGCTAACCACTTCTTACTCTTGCTGACTTATAACAAGATATGTGACATTTTGAAAATAGAAAGGTTTCTGAAGGGTTGAGTAGAAAGTTAAAGGAAGTAAAGAGACTTCAGTTCCCAGGTGGTATTTTCAACATTTCTTCCTACCCAGAGACTTTAGGAGAGAAAAATGGTCTCCGAGTTTAACATTTGTAAACACAGGTGGCATTGGCAACCATTTGGATTTCTGGACAATGCCCTACAGTACAGGAATGATAGGCTTTTGGATGAGTTACCCTATCTCACAAAAGGGGGAACATTTGTTTGTCTAGAACAGCACTTCTCAAAGTGTGGTTTGCATCAAAATTACTGGGGTGTTGTTTCAGAACATTGATTCCTGAGCCCTACTGAAAACCTAATGAGAATGAGGTTGGAAGTCATTGAATTTGCATTTCTAAACTAGCTGTAGAGGGGTTCTTATGCACCATGAACTTTGCGAATTTGTAGTCTACCAGATAATTTATGTTGATTAAACACCACTGAACTAGAGAGAGGGTGAGAGAGAATATGTTAAAGTTGTAGATGTGAAAAAAGGAAGATATATCAAGTGTTTGGTAATTCTTTAAAAAAGTAATAAAGAGGGAAAATGTATACCTACATAATTATTGTGAATCTGAGATTATTTCATAGGATAATTAATATGCTAATAATAATTTTTAAAAGGATTACTGAGACTCGCCGGGTTAAAACGGAAGGTTAGAACATGGTGATTTAAGAGAGAGCCTTATTTAAAAAATAAAACATCTTTGGCTAGGAGACAAGAGTATATACACTGTGGAAATCTGCAAATTAAGTATTAGAGTCCATTTTCATTAGGTTAGCGAGAGAGGAGCACAAGTGGTATCATGGTGGGAATATACTACAAACAGTAGGGAAGTGACAGAAATGAACAACAGGTTCTGACCAGGAAAAGACACAAGCCATACATCAGCAAATAATCTCCTTCAGTCAAAAGAAGAGTTTCGTACAAATTTTTCACTGTCCTTTGGATGATTGCATTCCTAAAAAGGAGATAATGTGCATATAAGTATTGATATTTGAGACCCAAAGGTATAGAGAAATGGAAGATATTGGTCTTTGAGTAGAAAGCCACTGTGTTTGTTAGTTTATGATAGCCAGAGAAGGAAAGACCAGGCATAGTCTGAAGTTTGCTTTAGGAAACAGATTTCAAGAAGTCCGGGGGGTGGGGGAGGGGGCAGTCTTGAGAGCATCATGAGACATCTGGAAGGGAAGTCTACTGGAGAGATTGCAAAGCTGTCAAAGAAGGCAATTCACATTTTACATTTGCAAGTGGACTCAATGAAGATAAAAAGGGGCATAATTAAAAAATCAGTGGCATTGTACGGAGAGCTTGCTGACATAAGATTTTTTTTTTCACTTGTATGTGTGTGGCAGAATGATTTACATCAAAATATTAATTTGTTCTTGTTCACCCTATATTTTCCCATCTCCTTTTTCAAAAAAGTGTTAGTCAAATTCATATCCTCATAAATTTTTCCAAGGTGAGAAACAGAAGCTTCTTTGACCTATGGCTTTTCTTTTTTTCAGGTAAAATTTCTAAACTCATTACATAGATGATGCTACTATGTCCCTCAGAGGTAGAGATGAGAGAGGTATAAATATGTCTGAGAGATTTCCTTAGCCAGGAAAAAGGATACAAGTTGATAGGATGTGAAATAGTAAGTTCACATGTCCCAGTAATGACCACCCTTCAGGGAGATTGTCAGAGTGCAGAGGGAATGCCTGTGTGATAGAGGTAATGAATATGGACAGCAACCATTGCCATTACTCAATTTACAAAAGATGTCTTTGTCCCAAGGAATCAGCAGGGTGGCAGACCTGAAGGGATCTATGAGGTCATCAGTATGGACTAATAAAGAGGCACCAGAGGGATATTTCAAATACTCTGGAACCTCTGCACAAACTTTGGTGGGGATGTATAGAACCCCAATAGCAAATTATGTTGAATTTCCGAACACACACTAGTTGGGGGATACTTGGAAGTTTAATTAGCCTCTTTGTGTTCAGTTTCTTCTTCTGTAAAATGTGAATATAATAGTAGGGATTATTTTAATGAGATACTTTAGAAAGAGTGGCAACATAGTGTCAGAGACATAATAGGGGCTGGATTAGTAATGTTTCATTCTTCTTTTTCTTTCCCCAGTAAAATAGTAACTCTTGAGATTTCTGGATGGGCTGACAACAGGTTGTTTGAAAGTCTAAAGAAATTGAACAAGACAGTCTATGGATTTGGGGGCGCCTATCAAAAAAGTGAGTCTCTGAAAGAATAGTGAAAGTCTATACATTGAAGGTAAGGTTTCCCATCCCACCTTCCTTTGCCCATCTAGCTACAAAATGTCAGTAGCTAGGCTTATATCTCCAATAGAAATTTGGAGAATTCTTCTCTAGATAAATGAAACATATATAGAGCTACATGTATTGAAATTTAGGGTCCCTGATCAAAAGACTAGTTTTCCCAGTCAGTTTAGAATGATGCACAGTGGTCAAGAAACCCTGCATCTGCATACAAGAATTTTCAACCAGCTATTCAGGTCCTCACTGTTAAATTTGAAAGGGAAGCAAAGAAACATTGATCATTGTGGGAAGTAACTAAAATGAAAGAGAGAAATCAAAATTAGCAGAAAGGAATAAATTGTCCAGAAGAAATGGAAATATTGCACAGAGTGGAAGAAAGCTTGAAAGAGTCAATAATTAATAACAACAACAAAAAGAGGAGATAATGCAACTATGAGACGAGATCAGGAAACTTAAGAAAAGGATCAGAAAAAAAAAGTCCCAGAAATTAAAATATGATATCCAAATAAAAGAAAAAGGTAAAATGTTTGGAAGATAAAGTCCAGAAAGTACAACAAAAAAGAGGCAAAGAGTTAAAAATAGAAGACATTAGATTTAAAGAATCAGTCTAGGGTGTAGTGAAGCTATATGTACCCCAGAAAAACATATTCTTAAATCTAATCCATTTCTATGGGATGAGACCTTTGAAGACATGTTGAGTGAAATAAGCCAGACACAAAAGGATAAATATTGTATGATCTTACTGATTTGAAGCAATGAGAATAAGCAAATTCATAGAGTCAGAATCTAGATTGTAGGTTAACAGGGGACAGGATATGAACAGGAAATGGGAAGTTAAGGCTTAAAATGTACAAGGTTCCTATTTGGAATGATGGAAATGTTTTGGTAATGGATGGTGGTGATGGTAGCACAACATTGTGAAAGCAATTAACAGCATTATATATTATATATGGATATGATTAAATGGGAGAAATGTTAGATTGTATGTATGGTAACAGAATAAACATTTAGCAGGACTTACATATACTAGCCTCTAGAATAGAGTTTAGGAGAGAGAATCTTAGGAAAGACAATGCCAGAAGGGAACTGGGAAAAAAGTAGAATTTCTTATCTGACAGGTTTTCTGTGTGGAAAATTATATAGCTCTTGAAAGGGTTGGAAGAAGGCTTAGCCCATATATACAGTTTAAGCAAATTAAAAAAAGAGTCAATTTAAAAATTCCTGTATAAATAGAATTTGTATATGAAAAGAAATATAATAATAGACTACATGCTTCGGCAGTTAAAAATATTTCTATTATCATAACAATTTAAAAAAATCCTAAACATAGATTTAAACAATAATTGTGATAACTATAATAGGGTATGAGATGAAGGGAAAGAGAGAGAGAATGGAAGAAAGCTAAAATCCTCATTTTCTATAATAGGAAGTCTATTGAGACTGTTTAAACCTAATGATACAAGAGAGAATAATAAAAATATATTTTAAATTTTTAATTTAAAATAATTAAAAATTCACAGAAAGTTACAGAAATCAGTGTCCAGGGAAATCCCATGTACCTTTATCCAGTTTTTCCCAATGATAATATCTTGCATAATTATAGCCCAATATCAAAACCAGGAAATTGATATTGGTTCAATCTAGAGATTCAAATTTCACCAGTTTGAGATGTTACACACTTGTGTGTGTGTGTGAATGTTCAGTACAACTTCATCTCATGTGTAGATTCTTTTGACCATGATTGTCACCAACAAGAATCCCTTACACTACCTTTATAGCCACATCCATCCCCTCTGTCCATCTCTAGTCCTGACAACCTCTGCTCTTTCTCTAATTTTATCATTTTATTTCAAGAACATTAAACAAATGGAACCACACAATATGCAAACTTTTGAAATGCCTTCCCCCCCACACACACAGCCTAATTCCAT
>PVKH010048924.1:0-10157 GCA_004027955.1 Chaetophractus vellerosus | reverse complement strand
AAACCAGACCTAGGGAGAAAAACTAGGTCTGGGGACACATGCATGGTTTCTAATATAGCAAATGTTTAGCCAAGCCTGATTATCACAAAATCAGGTCAGCGAGAATATTCGCAAAGGGTGGTTTCTTTTTATAACCAAGCTGTTTTGTTTTTATATCTGGATCTAGAAACTGACCCTCTCCTTTATCAGCAAAAATCATAATAAACACACTTTGGAAAATAGCTTTCTATGACTGACAGTGCCCAAGGGAGCTCACAGGGAACTTCAAGGTAAGCTGAGTCTTAGGTTCATAGGTGTTTATTTTTAAATTATTTAATCTTTACTCATTATGGACAGTTTGTAGATACAATTTCAATGATAAAAATTAATAGCTTTATATTAAGTTCTGTTTTGGATGAAGGTAAAATAATTTTCAGTAGCTTAGTCATTCCTTACTATAGGAATAGTATTGTATTCTTGTATAGCCCAAGTTCTCTCTCATCTTCTCAGGTGTATTATGAAGGTTCACTCATGCAGTAGGAAAGGAACTTTGACAAGAACCACAAGAAACCCAGTTATGTGTTATTTTAAAGTCAAGAAGGGTCATAAAATTCAGAATTAAAAATTTCACTACAATAAAAATGTCTTCCTTGATGTCAGTCGTCTTCCTTTGAAATAAAAATGCTCTTTTCTCTTTCAAGGTTGAGATTTAGATGATAGATTTAACATATCTCGTGCCTGTGCTTTTGTATTCTGTGGGTTAAAGGTGGTAATTATTTAAGAAGTAGCTTTTTTAAAACTGGAAATTTAATAAAACTTTAAATAGCTTAGAAGACTCGTAGCACATCTGAGGACACCGAGGCTGGAGTTTATCATGGTACCTGCAATAGCATTCTGAAATAAAAGTATTCTAAATACAAATTTAGGATGTTGCCATGATATTCTTTCATTTGATACATTCCCCCCACTTGAATACTTCCTGGGCTAGATGAACTATCAAACGCATTCTCACCTCTCTTACGATATGACTGAAATGATTAAGAAATGGAAACTTTCTCTTTAGTGACTGACAGTATGTCCAACGGTATGCCTACTTTTCTGAGATTTAAGTCCAGAGCCAAGTGAATCTCCGCTGCTCACTTTGCCCCTTACACTCAGTGTGTCAGGTGGCAGCTTCCCTCGATTGAAGCCACAGACTAGATCTCCAGGTCCGGGGGTCATTTTCTGTGGCTTACAAATAATCCAAGAGAAATAGGTCCCAACACAGATGTCATCTGAAACATTTCAACCTGAGAAGTTTTAGATACTTTCATTGTTCTCTTAATGTAGGGATTTGCAGCTATTTTTTCTCTGAAGTGATATAAGCTCGAGAGAAAGGAAAGCCAACTGATATTTTGAAATTTCTCTTTATATACTTGTTAAAGATTGTTTCACTATTTCTTGGCTGTTTCATTTCAAAGAGTAAGTTTTTTTTTCCATTTTACTTTCCTAATCAGTGATAATGAGGTTTAATTTCATTGTGGGTCTTATTGCTAATCAAAATGCCATACTTAAGGAATAAGATTTTTAGTAGAAAAATCTGATTTAATATTATTTTATAAAGTTCAGATTAATTATATACCTTTTGTGATCATGTATGGGTTGAGTTACACTGGGTTTTATACCAAAAAGAGTCACATGAGTGAACCAAAATTCAATAGGGTAGCATTTTAAATATCCATGTATGTTGTATGGTCCAGATAATATGAATGATTGAAGAATTACTTTCCAGTTGAAAGGTCTTTAACTTTCAGACTCCATTCAAGGCATCAGACTGTGTGAGGACTTCAGACTTATTTGAGTAGAAGGGAAAAATAGGTAATGTCTGTAATTGAATTTCAGGGCTCTGGGCGACATACTTTCCCCCTCAAGATGGTATGGGGCCATTGATGTAATGATTATGTGGGGTTTAGTGCCTCTTAGTAGAGCAATGACCACCATCTCAGTAGAGCCCTGGCCAAAGCAGTAGGTCAGAAGGAATGTCAATTAGCTGAGAAGGTAATCAATCGTCATTCTTAGAAAGAGGACATCTTTCAGTGTGGAGAGGATGCATAATTAAGTGTGCTTAAGAGAATTAAGACTGTATTATTAATTTTTTTGTTTTTAAGGAAAATCTGTGCATATTTGGTAACTTAATTTTAAGAGAATTTGTCCTCTTAGATTTATCGTATAATTGCAATTTAAAATACATAATCATGTAATTCATTTAAACTTCAGATTTTGAGCAGCAGTCTTACAAAATGTATGTTCTCCATTAGAATATTAAAGATTCGTTAACGTTTATGGCATTTGTAAGATTAATTTATGAGATGTGTGAGAACGATTTAAGTCTCTAGGAAGGTTTTCCATTCAGGCTTTTATAACACATATAAGGAATTATGCGTATCAATTAGCAACAAGCCTCACTCAAGGTCCCTGAAGGATAAGTTCTCAGTGTGCTCAGGGGACCCTGGAGATCCCCGAGGCCCTTCCTGGGTTTCACGTGGTCAAAACTATTTTCCCAGGACTGCTAAGAAGTTATTTGCCTTTTCACCCTTGCATTCTCAAGAGTGTACAGTGGACTTGCCCAGAGGCTGCATGGTGTGTGATTTTGCAACAGACTTCAGAAGCAGGTACGAGACTCCACCTGGCTTCTATTAAGCTAGAGGCTAAGGAACTTGGCAGAAATGTAGAACAGGGCCGCTCTTCTCACTACGTTTTGTTTTGTTTGGGGAAATATAGTTATTCTTCATAAAATATATTTTGAGGTTAGCATGTAATGGGTTTAATTTAAATGTTAAGATACGTTTTTCTAATTTCTACTTTTAATTCTAATACAGTAATACTTATGGCAATAATCTACATAAAGAAAAGCTCTCTCAAGGCCTTGATAATTTTAAGAGTGTAAAGGAATCCTAAGGCCTAACCCTTTAGAGCCACTACTTTGGGTTGGTTGCTGAAACCACCAGACTTATAAGATGGTGTAGGCTAAAGCAAAACCTAAGGAAGCCGTGATTTTGATTTGTAACTTTGAGTTGAAAATTAACCATTAAATCCAAAGGAAACCTCTAGATGGTCTCTTCTGTGCACCACAAATGCCTGTAAGGTGTTAAAACGTGCATTGCCACGTGAAACAGGCAGTACCCGAGATTCAAGCGCCCTGCATGCAGTCCTGGTACACACCCCTCCCGGCGGGCACGCTGGGGTCTCCCTCCTGTCAGCGTGGTCCCTCTTCCCTCTTGTGCTGAGGTTTCATTTAGGAGAAGATGTGGGATTCCCTAAATTAAAACACCAAGACTGACAGGCTAACCCTGTTCTTTCCCTGGGGCAAGTTGTTTCAATTATTTAATCACCCTGTGCCTCCATTTTCTCATCTGTAAAAGGGGACGAATAATAGTACCTATATCATAGGATTCTAATGAGAATTAAACGGGTTAATACATTTAAGGAGCTTAGAATACTGTTTTTAATCATGGAAACTGCATGAAAAATGTTAGTTGCTTTTTATGTTAAAAAATATTTGTCAGATTTTATTTTAAAATCTTATAGTCATCTTGGTGGATCAACGACTGTTTCTCAGGTTGGAGGCTGCCTGTGTTCTTGGCTTTTATATCCCTCGTGAATATAAGGTACACAGGCAACTGAAATCAATGATGGTATCACTTTTTTTCAATAATACGTAGTGTTTGCAAATAATAAAACCCTGACTCAGCTTTTTCCTAAGAAATTGATTTGTTAAATTTAAATTATTGATCTCATCAGCAAATGAAAACCTACAACTAAAGAATGGCTTAATTTAAATTAATCAGTCCATTATATGTATATAACTGTGTGAATGTTTATATATGTGTATATACACGTGTGTGTACTTAATATATCTATATGTATGTATATTTAACAAATGCCTAAATTAACTTTGGAAATAGTTACTTGACCTTAAAATTACACCAAGCCTAATTTGCATTCCTTTAAAAAAAAACTTAGATTTATTTGGAGTGTCACAATGCAAAGCATGATTGTGATATTTTAAAACTATAATGCTTGCTTTTTTGCTTCTATTTACTTAATATATAAAAATGCTGCACATGAGATTCTGCATTCTACTTTCTGTTGTAGGATTGTGATGTAAGTATGCACTATTTGGTTGGCATTCATAAGGTAGAGCTTTGTTAGTGAACTACCCATTCCTTCTACAAGGCTATGCCTTTTAAAAGGAAGGTGCTTTTCTCTGGAAAGAACACCCAGGTATTTATTAATGAGCAAAGCTATATTCATACTTTTTGAAGTCCTAAATGACCTACTTTTATAGACCCCACCTGATATCATAATATAATAAATTGAACCCACACCCCATGGTAGATATAATTTTGTTATAATAAAATTAGAAAGTTTATTTACAATTTTATTTTGTCATTATCTGATGACCAATGAATCAAATTCAGCTGTCATTGTTATAAGCATCATGGTAGATGTAAGATAAAATCCAGCCATTCTGCAGTCTGAGTCATTGTGTACGTGGCAATGTCTCGCTATTGTTAAAAGTTTGCCTTTACAAATGTTTCCCAAATGCTAATTGTTTAAAAGAACTTTTGTGGGTTTTAATAAATTAGAGTTTCTGAAAAGACCTGTTCTGGCAAAATTTCTGTTTGCAAGGATATTTCCTCCTATGTAAGTATCTGTTTTAATTGTTTTGCATGGCCTAAAATAAGCAACATAAATAATTTTGCATGCGAGAAAGTGCTGTAGCAACTCTTGCAAAAACCACAAAACAGTAAACCTTGATAGTGCTGTGTTTTAGAAGATTGACACGTTCGTTCCGTATATTTGAGCCCCACCTTGCACATGTGGTAGCATGGCAGTGATACTGCACAGCCAGCAGCACACATGGGGACATCGTCCGTGAGTTCTGCCCCTTAATCCTGGGGGGTATGTGGCACGTCTCAGTGGGGCAAAGATTTTAAATGTAGAACTATTAGACATAACGTTAATTCAAGCAAGAACTGTAGCTTCACAAATAGATTAGATATACTATATATGTGGTATTCAATCAAAAGTCATTTTGCTTACAGAACATTTTTTTCTTTATTTGCTTTATTTTATTTTGAGGCATACCAAATAAGAATATACTGGGAAACGTGTGGCTGATTTATTGGTGGGTTTTGACACCACTTTATTGAGATAAAATTGATATACTATAAATTACATGTTTTTAAAATGATTTGAGGAGTTTTGACATATGCACACACCTGTGTTGAAACCACCCACACAAACAAGATAATGTACATTTTCATCACTTTGTCATCCATTTGTCATCCTCCCGTTTCGTGCCTCATGCTCCATCCCCATCCCGTGGCAACCATTGATGTTCTCTGCCTGTATAGATTAGTTTGAATTTTCTAGAATGTTTTGTAAATGCAATGGGACAATATTACACTTCTTCTCTTCTCCTTCCTCTCTTCCTCTTCTCCTTCCCCTTCTCCTTTTGATCTGGCTTCTTTCAGCATACTTATTGTGAGATTTATTCATCCTTTTGAGTATATCAATGGCTTATTCCATTTTGTTGCTTACTCGTAGTCCGTGATAACAATATGCCATAATCTGTTTATCCATTCGCCTCTTAATAGGCATTTGGCTGTTTCCAGTCCTGGGCTGTTAAAATAAAGCTGCCATGAGCATTTGCGTACTTGTCTTTGTGTGGACAGATGCTTTCATTTCTCTTGAGTAAATACCGAGGAGTAGAATGGTTGGGTGGTAGGCTAGATGTGAATGTTTGAACATTTTGGGAAACTACCAAACTGTTTTTCCAAGTGGTTTTAACATTTTGCAGTCCCAGCAGCAGTGTGTGGAAGGACCAGCTGCTCAGCGGGTGTGGACACTCGGTGTGGTCACTGTTTTTAATTTTAGTCACTTCATTGGTGTGTTGTGCCGCTCATCAGTTTTAATTATTTCCCTAAGGGCTTGTGATGTGGGGCATTGTATCATGTGTAGTTTACCACCTGTATATCTTCTTTAGTGAGGTGTCTGTTTAAATCTTTTGTCCATATTTTCTATAGGGTTGTTTTTATTGTTATTGACTTATAAGAGTTCTTTATATATTTTCAGTACAAGGCTTTTATATATGTAGGAAAAATACCATAAAATGAAACTTACAGCTGATCTTTTGCTGTTTAAATAACCTTTATTTATCTATACAGTTCACCAAATTAAATTTCTCTTTTCCATAAAATCGATTTTTAAAGAACGATCCAAAGTGTGAATCAAGTCTAGTACTGCTGTCCCTGATTATAGAATTGTGACATCATTACATATGCCTCTTACTTTTTAATGTACATGTCTCGTATTCACATTAGATTATAAATTCTTTTAAAACGGACTATTACTGTCCCATTTCGCATTTTCTCATTGGGTAAAAATGTTGTGTTTATCAAGTTCTCTCTAATACTCTTCCTGATCTGGAATAGAGTAATAAAACATTGCCACTTTATATAGATGCAATAATTGCCAAAAGTAAATAGCACTTTTATTTGCCAGGCACCATTCTCAGCCCTTTACATGTGCTGAAGGATTTTATCCTCATAAAAGCACAAATCTACTATTGTTATCCCATTTAAAGATGAGATAACTGAGGCATGGAGGGAAAAGACACGTGTCCAGAGTCACAAGGGAGTAGTAGCAGAGCTAAAATTCACACCCACCGAGACTGGCTCTGTTTAACCTGTTCTCTCTCTGCTTCTGCGCTCAAGACATGATCTGAACAGAAATGAATTTTTATATGTAAATTATAAATTGCACCTTAATTTCCTCCTCCAGTTAATCTTGTACAAATAAATAAATTTCATACCTAACTTTATTTCCCTTTCTTAGCAATGAAATTGCCAAATTTTATGTAGCAGGATGAAAGAGAAAAAAGTTAAGCTTTTTGAAAAATCTATCAAATGGAAGCCGAGTTACTATTCTTTGTATTCATTGAATGTACTACACTCTGATATCCTCATTTTTAGAACAAGGGTTTCAAGAGTATAATTCTGCCAGAACAGACAATCTGTTAAACACTAACCAAATCCAGTATTTTACAAGTGACAGTTTTTGTGCCTAAGAGAAAATTTAAGAAGGGTCATTTCTCTCTGAACAATAAAATTTCTACAGGCTCCTATTAGCACTGTAGACAAAGTTCTATAACATGTCAAGTTAAGGCATATCTAGATATAATTTATTTTCAGTGGATTATAACTAAAAATTCATAATATTAAAGTTGATGAACAATGAGGTGAAGGGAAATTTTTTATAAATTTTAATAATTCTAAGTATATTTTATAAAATTCTATTTGTGTAAATGATTTTATATCTATGGACTCAGCCACAAATTGACTTAATTGTGGGGTCACAGAGTTTAGATTACTCTGTGACACTCCATCCAGGCTCTCTGCCTTTATCTCCATATCAATCTGGTCATACATTTCTCTGTCTGCTTAAACATATTCAGGGATAGAAACACCATGCCCTTTTGCCTTTTTTTGATTATACAGTTCAGTATGTGATCATATCTGTATTAGTCAGCCAAAGGGGTGCTTCGCATATATACCAAAATTGGTTGGTCTTTATAAAGGGTATTTATTTGGGGTAGAAGCTTAGAGTTACCAGGCCACAAAGCATAAAGTTCTTCCCTCATTAAAGTCCACGTGTTGGAGCAAGACAGCTGCCAATGTCTGCAAGGGCTCAGGCCTTTGGGTTCCTCTCCTGCTGGGGTTGCGTTTCTCTCCGGGCTTAGCTTCTGCTTCCTCCACAAGTTCAGCTGTAGACCATGAGGCTCTCTTTGCATTTGTGTCTCTCCACAAGGCCAGCTGTAGACTGTTAGGCAAACAGCTCACTTGTCATCTCCTGGAGTGCTCCTCTCCAACATCAGAACTGCTTCTCAAAAATCTGCTTCTCAAATCTGCTGCCTTGCCTTTGTACTTGAGACCACACCCACCGAAGGGCAGGGCTCAATGCCCTCCTGACTGGCCCAGTTAACACCCTAATCATAAACCAATCATGCCCAGATGAACAGATCAGTTTACAAGCATGATTCAATTTATATTTTTGGAATTCATAATTAGGTAAAACTGTCAAACCATTACAATATCAAAGGAACAATCACAATTTCTCCTGCTCTTAGCTTTGTGGATGGCAGACTCTTAGCAATTATGACCCAGAGTTTTGATTTTTATTTTATTACTGTGTCACAAGACACAATGCCACATATAATTAAGCACCTATTGCTTAATTTCATTAAATAATTTTATTTAATTTATTTATAGCTGTGATATGCATTTTTGCATAAACCAAGGATGTCAACACTTTCTGAGTTTGCAAAGTCCTCTTTATGATTTAAAACTTCTCCTTAAATAGGAAAATAACTTTTTCCCCCGTTGAGTAAATTGCATGCCCTCTTCCTGCGACAGATAAGAAAAAGCCTTCAGCCACAGATAAACAGAAGCAGGCCCTATTTCTCACTGCCTGCCAGCCTTGCTCTTCATTAAGCACTGAGAAATGTGTAGTTGGACAGGGGTTGTTCTGGCATTCCCAGCAGCCGTTTCTTTCTCGGGGTTTTTTTCTTCCCCAGCATTTCTTTTCCCGTTTCCCCACGCATGCACCTAAAAGAATGTTGGTCGCTGCCTCGCACTCAGACCCCTGGACCCACCGTGGAGCTTCTCCCAGCTGTGTGTTTCTCTGTGCAGGATGGTGGGGTGAACTTGCCTGCAGCCATGTAGAGTAACCTGGCGGTCAGGGGCCCCCGCTCTGGGGCTGGGCTCCCTGGGCTCAAATGCTGCCACTGCCCCTTTCCAGCTGTGCCCTGGGGAAACTGTGTAAACTTTCTGAAGCTCACTTTTCTTGTCTGTGGGTGACGATCACTTAGAAGGCCACAGGGGTGATAAAAATAGCACACTCACCACCGAGGTATGGGGAGGATCCCAGGATTGCGTGAAAACGTGCTGGCATGAGTAAATGCTGTATATGCATGCTACTTTTCTCTTCTGGACCTAAACTGGAGGTTCGGAGGATGCGGCCTTAAGCTATATAGCAAAGCCGGCAGGTGTGCGTGGCCGTGTCCTATTGACATCTTCCATGTGGCTCTCCCCCTGTCCTAGCAGGCCCTCAGCTGCACCTGAGGAGGTGCTGTGCTACTGCATGGAGCCCGAGGCTTTGCTAAGCCCAGTCCAGGCTGCACTTCCTGTGCACAAGCTAAGACTACCAGGAAAAGAAATGCTGGAGAAGGAAAAAACCCGAGAAAGAAACGGCTGCGTCTCTGTCTCTCCCATACACTCGTGAGTAGGGGCACAGATCAGGAATGGGGAGTGATGGCAGCGCTACTCGAGGATGGCGCGACACCCCTGTTAAGAGGAAGGGGAACAAAGGATACAAAAGAATGCTTTTAGATATAATATGAAATTTGAAATAGAAATCCTAGTTCAGTGTTGGTCACCTTATGTATACGATCTGGGATAGTGGCTGTTAGGCCATACTAAGAGGACATGGAAATCATCATCAGAATTTTAATGGTTATTCACAAAATAGGTTTATCCTGGGCCCAAGACAAATAAATCTCAGACTTAACTTCCTGTATCCTTTCTTCCCCTGAACCCCAGATTCCCAGCCTACCTGTGCTTCCTTCTAATTGGTCAAAATGCCCAGCTTCTATTCACTCAGTAAAACTCTCGTGCTCTCAGGATAACTGACATCACATTGGTTAAAGGAAAACAGTGTGTTTTAATTACAGGAATAGTTACATTTAGAGTATTTTTAAACCCCTAATAAGTGCTTAAATGCCAAAGTATTACATAGTATATTTCAAAATAATAAATATTTCAGACACAGTAGGATTAATGAAGTTAAAGAAAAGCAAAATGGAATCCAAAGGTATTGTGTTCAAATAAAAATACCCTTCTATTAGCTTGAAAAGTATTCAGTCCCTTCTAGTCGCCAGTAAAGTTGGGGGAAAAAATCACAGCTAATGTATTTTTTCAAGAATGATTGTTTGGTTGTCATAATATTTTAAATGAACACTTCTCATTCTGTTCTTTCAATAGAAAGAGATTTATTGGAACCTAATTTTTTCCATCCCCACCTCTTGATTGAGGGGGTTGGTCTCAGAAAAGTGGTTGTTACTAGGAAGAAATAGT
>PVKH010048923.1:0-10151 GCA_004027955.1 Chaetophractus vellerosus | reverse complement strand
GCTGCACCCTTTTGGTCTTCTCCCCATGGTGCCATCAAGTGCCTATTTCCCTGTAACCTCACTGACACTTAGAGCTATCAAACTTTTTGCTGCTTACCACTCTGATGTTCTCTCTGGTTTAGTTATGATGTGGCCCCACTGTGTGCAGTGTAAGCTAACTCACCCAAGCAAGGCTTGCCCCAGCCTGTCGACTCATTGATATGAGTTGCATGTAGAAGTGGCAGGGGACACTCAAGATGACAAAGGGCAATGACAATGCAAAAGGGCAAGCTCTTGATAATGCAGGTGGATGAGAACTAATTTAACATAAAGGCAAGCCACAGCCCAGACTTGCAGGGCAGATGTGTCAGAACCTAGTGAAATTCAGTTCCGTGACATTCTGCTAATGGCAGGTGTTATCAGAAGTCCAGAATGTCCCTGTTAGAAGAAGAGGTTTGGGGTGTAAAAGCTGAGGGGGAAGGGAAAGGGAGGTTCTCTCAGTCATCAACATGCTCACCGGACAGCTGGCTATAAATGGAACATTCTGTGATGCCTGATTTCAACCCAGGTGATTCCAGGAAACAGTTGAGAAGAGTGGTTCCCAAATCTGACTGCCTAGCATTAGTACCTGGAGTGTTTTTCAGAAAAATATAGATATTTCATCCTCCTTACCCCTCATCCCCACCCAAAGCACACACAGTCCCCCTAGATTCTGATTCAGCCGCTTTGCAATTTTTAACTTCTCAGGGAATTCCAAGGCAGAGACAGGTTCAGGATTTTTTTTTTCTAGAGCAAAGGTTCAAATTTTAGTCTGTCTCAAAACCACCCACAGGGCTTATTAAAACACCCTACCCCAAGAGCTTCTGATTGGGTGAGGTCTGCAGTGGGGCCTGAGAATTTGCATTTCTAACCAGCTCCCAGATGAACCACATCTTGAGGGCCACTGCCCATGGGAGCTTGTGAGATATGCAGGGTCAACTGTAGGCCCCACCTCCACCTCAGACCCAGTGAGCCCGAACCTGCCCTTGGTAAAGGCCTCCACTGGTGGCTACAGGCTGGGAAGCACTGCCCATGAAGTCTTGTCTCTCTTGCCATGTGCAAGGTCACGGTGGGACACCTGTTGTCGTGGACTTGGAGCTGGAGACCTTTGTGTTAAAAATCCATCACTTCCTGTCTAATGGTTCTACTACCTCATAAATAAAATGGAGAGACTGAGCTGGAAAAAAAAAAAACTGTTCCGATTCCTTCCCTTCCTTCCTTTGAATCTGATTTGGTAAATTCCAAGTAGTGAGCTTTGTAACTGCATCCAGACTAGATTCTAAACACAGGAATCTAACTTCATATTAAGACTCATTTCGCTATCAGATTGACTAGTTCCCGTAATAAGCATTTCCAACAATCCCGGCTCCTTCTGCACCGCCATTGCTTGGGTTTTCTAAACAGTTACTCAACAGTGGTGGAAGTTCATTTCCCTGGATTCCATAGCCAAGAAGCATGGAATCCTCATTTGCCATCGTACACCCCACTTTCCCCTCCCTCCCTGGCCCTACCACAGCCCACCTTCCACCAGCCCTTCTCTCTCCAGCTGGGTTTAGTGTTAAACTTTGACCTCCAATCTCCCTAACCACCTCTCTTCACATTGTGCCAAGCATATTACACATCTACACCCTGGTCCTGGTTATTTCATAATCCCTCTGCCCAAGAACAGACAAGTTGATAGCATTTTCATTCAGATCACCATTTTTTTTCTCAGCTGAGCTGGGGTAGCTTGATAGTACAGAGATAAAGGAGAAAGGTTATAAGGGAATCTTTGAGAGTAAATGGATTCAGATAATTTCTCCATTTCATCGTAGTTGCTAGTGTAAGCACAGCTAGAGTGAAGGATCCTGCAATTCCTCTAATCGAATGCAAAGACTCAGGCATCGAAACATTAACACAAGAATTGCCATTGCTTTTGAGAGCTGTAAAGTTAAGTCTATTTTTTCATAGCAATAGGACGTATATATCTATGGCATTTTTCAGTTAAAAAAACACAGTAGTCAAAATCCCACAAAAAGCAAGTGTTTAGACATTTTAGACACTTTCTGAGCAATAGGGGAAACTGTTAGAACTTAGCTTTCCACCTTCCCACCCCCCCATCCCCCCATCAAGGTAGACTAAAGCTATAGTTCTTCAACTTCAAGGTACTCACATATCACCTGAGGATCTTGTTAAAGTGTCAATGCTGATACATGGAGATACATGTTAGCATGGAGCGGAAAATTCTGTATTTCCAGAAAGCTACTAGGGGAAGCCTGTTTGCTCATCCACAGGTTGCACTTTAAATTGCAAGGATCCTATGGCAATGAGATTGGATCTATTGTTTCTGAGTTTCACTGATAGCTGACCTTTAAACTCTAAGACTGATTTTGTATGGGTGCAGCCCTCCTCTCCCAGAAATGGTGGACATTCAAGAGACAAGAAACCCTGACTCCATTCCTGCAGGCTCTTAACATTGCTTGAGCTTGGAAGAGGCCAATGAGATGAAGCCAAGGCATCCAGTTTGTTTCCTATTATAAAATGGATCTGTCCCAGCTCACTCTTCCTCACTGACATGGGTAAAGGGAAGTCAATGAGTAGAGCAAGCAGTAGTTTACATTTTCAAGCCTAATAAATGTCCATTCTCTACCTTTTCCATGCCCATGGAAATAGACCCTAAGCCTGGGCAGAAAAGCTCAGGAGATTTCTTGCCTGGTCTTGGAGGGCACTGGGGACCGCATAACTGTTACTGTGGAATCCACAAGAAAAGGCAATCATGGCATCCAATATAGTATACAGAAATTTCTTGTATTAACCTACAAGAGTTTTCATTTCCAAACCTGTCCGCACATTGGGACCACCTGGGAGCTACAGAAATTGCTGATGCATGGTCCCCCCCCCCGCCCCCCGAGGTATTATAATTTAATTGGTCTGGAATGTAGCCTGGGCTTTAGATATTTTTTTAATGTACAGACTAGTTTGGGACTCACTACTGTAGTGAATCTTGGTTGAGTGCAGGGAATGAGGTGGGAGAAAAAAACGTAGTACTCTGAAGACTCAAGAGAGGTGTCTCTCAATGGAGTGCTTATTTTTTTTTTCAGGAATATTTCCTTTGGGGATAAATAAATAAATAAATCCATGCAATATCTGACCATGAATTGCTCAGTCTCCTCTTTGGTAAAAACATAGGTTTTAGAGAAGCCATTCTAATGTTTTCTTTAGGTGTATAAATGGAATTTTGAAAATTAAGTCAGAGCATGAGCTTGGATGTTCTTATAAAAAGTATTTAAATAAGGCTACACCTAGTTAGCAGCTGCCAGCTAAAGGCTCACAGAGCAGATGGAATGACATATTCCGGGTTGTTCTCTTCATCTTCTAACAAGTGCCTGAGAAGCTTTCTAGGTTCAAAAAGGCTAGGATGGAAGTTTTCACACTCTGGGTAGCATTGCTAGGTGATTGGGAATCACAGATGAAGAGGAGCCAAGGAAATATTGCGAAGATTGTGAGGCCAGATTGAGGACAGATTGTTAAACTAAGGTTATCTTTTCACCGAGTATTCTTAATCCTTCTAAATGCCTTTCAAATTGCCCTCGTTTGCAAACATCCTAACATTTTTGTCCAAACTCTTATCATTGCTAACCTAAACTAATGCAGCAAACTCTTAATGGGTATTCTGACCTGGATCAAATAGCATTCCCATCCCCAGAGATATCCTTGATCTCTCCTCTACACTGCTGCCAGAGTGATCCAATCATACCACCTGCTTAGAAACCTCCACGCTTATGCTATCAATTACAAATAAGGTCCAGGATTTCTGCCTTTTCCTATCTGTCAAGTCTCCTTTTCTACCACTTTCTCTCTAACACTACACAGAAATACATCTAGTTCCCAACATATTCTAGGCTATTTCAAGTATCTGTGCCTATACTCATACATTCTTTTTATCCTGAATGCAACTAGGAAACTCCTATTCATCCTTCAAAACCAAATTCAGATATCCCTTTCTTCAGGAAGCCCTTCCTAGAGTACTCTCACCTTGACAGTCAATCCCTCCCTCCTCTGTATTATATTTATAATCTTCCATACTTTTTACCCTAACATTCTGTTATTATATATTTGTCCCTAGATCTAAATTTTGAATTCCTTTAAGATAAATCCAGCTTCTTATTCATTCCCCTATCTCTAGTGCCAAGCATATTGCCTGATACATAGTGGGCACTCAGTAAATGTTCCGTGCCGAAAATTAATTATCTGTGATGCCAAGTCAGTGGTTTGGAAAGGAGAATTCTGAATCTGGGGACGAGATAAGAATTAGTTTAATTCTGATTGATAATAACCAAGAATTAGTGATAAAAAGTTTATCTGAATGTTTATGTATTTACATGCCTTCTCTAAAAGAGTATCTAATTTAATTTATAAGACTTACCATGTTTAGCTTTTGAATTAGAAGTAATATCTTATGACTAATATCTAAAGCCATATATTTATAAAGTATGTAGGTTTGAATTGAAATCTCCATAGAAATCTCAAACACATACACAGACTTAGACACAAACACCTCTTTGTTCATGCTGGAAAAAATGGGACTGTAATCACCTACCCTAAATTAAGTAAAAATGCCCTAGAAAAAGGAAATGTCTTTTCAAAATGACATTCCCTTAACTCCTAAATATGCAAAGCATATTAAAATTAACTAGTTGAGCTCATCTAGGCAGGATCCAGGAGGGTCAGTGTAGGCAAAGGAAGAGAGCAAGTACCCAGCACTGCCCTGGCCCCATCACCGCCCTGCCACCCTGATCTGGGAGACCACTGCTGAGCAGTGACTTTGAAGCAATCCTGCCCAGAGTCAAGGCCATGGGCCAGATGGCCCCACCTTCTTTTTTCTGATTCCACACTCACCCTTGTTGAATAAGCCCTTCAGGATCTGACTTGAATTCATTCCTAGTATCTGTTAGAGTTACAGCATCACTTTTAACTAGCTGCCATAAAAGAAGGAAAAAAAAAAAAACCCAAGTGAAAGGGAGACGGAAGACTGCCTTGTAAAATGGGCAAGGGCTTCCACTGGCTTTCTGCTGGTGTCTTTAAATTCATGGTTGGTTTCAATGTTCTAGGACCTCTATTTTGTGTCTGACACTCAGCAGAAAAAGGTAAGAGGTTAGAGGGCAATTTCCCCCATTTTCCCTCTTTGTTTAGCATTGCAATTTCCTTGTTAGCAGAACAAGATTGGCCTCATCCTGCAGTGAGAGCATTCATTGCCTCTTCCGCGCCAAAGCCATCAAGTTCATAATACGATAAATACTTTTTTAAAAAACCCAGCCTTTGAGAGACAAATGTAACAACTCAGAATTTCTAGATTCTTTACTAATCCACTTACAATGGCAGTGAAATGACATGTATCTAATTAAACCACCAATCAAGACAAAAGGATATGCATCCTAATTTATATAACTTTTCTCTCATGGCTTGAACCCGCCATTTTGGCACAGGAGGAACCAACTGAAGATTAAGAGCCAAGTGGGGTAGATGTCTTCAGAACTAAGTGACAAATGGCTTAGCTTTACTTGGAGGCTAAAACACACCTTCTTCTTAATGTACTCCTAGGTTCCTCTCCCTCCCTTCCGCTTTGTCTCATTTTGTGGGGTTTATGGAATTTCCTCAGCCCTTCCATTCCTTTCCATTCGCTGAAGCGTTTAAATCCAAGGGACAAAAGCTTGAATTGCCTTCCAGAGAACCACAGTCTCCTAGTTTTCCTTCTTGGTCTTCTTTGCTCTTTCCTTCTCATCTCCTCAATCTCTTAATGTAAGAATGCCCCAAGTTCATCCCTGGCCTTCTTTCTTCCACTGCTCTGACTCACTCCCTCAGAATTGTGCTGCCCATCACTGCCCAGTACTCAAACCATTTCCACCTTCATAGCTTCCAGGCACGTGATAGGATTGTGTTTCCATTACATCCTACATGGGTGGGGCCATGTGGCTAGTTCTGGTCAAAAGTACAGAGCCAGAATATTTACTTGCCAATGCAAGTCCTTTTGGAGCTCTCTTTTCCCTCTGCCTGCTTTTTCAACCCGAGGACAGTGGGTATACCACATACACAAGGAATAAACATTTTGTGTTTATAAGCCAGCAAGGTTTGGGGAATGTTTGTTACCATAGCTAACCAACCCCATTCTAACTGATACCATGAAAACATCTAGTGTCATGAATTTAATTATAAACCATATTTTGGACAGTTCCCAAATCATCCCCACAGCCCTGAACTCCAGACCCACTTATCCAACTATCTTCTCTAAAACCCTCCCTGAAAAACTAATAGACCTCTCAAACTTAGTATGTCCAAAATGGAATTCCTGGTCTTTCCACCCAAACTTGGACCACCCCAGATCTTCCATATCTCAGTCAATAATAACTAAAATATTCCCATTCTTCAGATCAAAAACCATGGGGGCATTCTTGTCCCTTTCTCTTACACCCCACATTGAGTTTGTTAGAAAACCAAGCTGGCTTTACTTTCAAAACATATCCAGAATCTGACCATTCATATGTTATCTTATTCTAATGCTAAATACCATGGCCTTTCATTCAAAAATCCATTCTGGACATTTGGCGTTTTCAACTACCCTGTCTTTGAAATTTTCTCCCTCCCTCCCACTCTGTCCCAAACCTATTTGCAATGACGCTATATTATACAATCCTGGTTCTCCTCTACTTTCTTTCTTTGTAATTCACTGGTTCCCTTTCCTCCCTCATTTTAGCTACCTGATCTTCTTGCCATTCTATTTCCATAGGAAAGTCAGTGTTTCTTATGGCTTTAATTTTCATTTTTATCAGTGTTTCACAAAGTGTGATGTATATTACAATATTGGTGCTGGAACTGATTTTAGGAGGTATATGAGATGAATATTTGTGTTTTAACAGTTATGATTTTATTTTAATGTGTACTAGACAAAATAAAAACTAGCACAATAAAGCCTGAGATTTCAGATATGATTGTTTAGATGAAACCAGATAAATCAGTTTAGACTGAATTCAAGTAAAATATTAAGTAAAGATACTGCAGGGGGTACGAGATAGGGAAAAAAGATTTAAGCAGTAAAAAATATTAAGTTTAGGAAATACAGGATAGACTCTCAAATAATAAATGCAGTCAGTTCTCTTCAATGGATAAATAGTCCTGATGATTCCATTTGGATGGCCTACCATACCCTAAGTATTAAGAAATAAATCTCAAAATGTTTTTTTCTCTTAAAACTAGTTCCTCCATTCATTCATGATACCACCACTGAATTAGGCCAGGTCCAAAAACAAGAAGGCATCTTTGGATCATCTTTCTATTTTGTCCCCTTCATTCACTACATTTTAAAATCCTGAAATGGCTGTCATATTTGCCCTTTCCCTTTTATTCTCATTAACATCAAGCCATGGCCCAATTACATCATCCCTAGATCATCACAATGACCTCCAAACTGTTCTCTAGCCTCCGTGGAAATTCAATTGCACACTGCCAGTGCCCTAAAATCATCACTCCCATGTTCAAAGCCTTCAGTAGCACCCTTTGAAGGCAATGTCTGAAATTCCCTAACCCTATGCTCCTAATAGTTAATGTTTATGAGTGTTCTGTGTGCAAAGCCTTGCAGGGATTACCTTATTTAATCCTCATGAAGACCCCATGAGGTAGAGTGTATCAATGAAGAATCTAAACCTTAGAGCTTAATGACTTGCCAAGGGTTGGTAAGTGGCAGAATCCCATCCCAGCTAGTCTAACGCCGGTGACTTTGATGTGCACTGCCATTCTCTACTGCCTAATAACAAACTTCACTTTATTTCTTATTATGCATCTTCTTTGTGGCCCCCTGCTCTGTCTCCTTTTCCCTCATTCATGTAAGTCTCATTCCTGCACTTACCTCCTCGCTCCCCCCCCCCCCCCCCATTCCACCTTCTAATGCAATATCCAAACTGTACCTCTCCTTTGGGACCCAGCTCAAGACCAACCCATATAGTCTCAGTCAAGCCAGAATTACAACTAGAAAAAATAGTCCAGTTGTACTAGATCAAAACCTATTTTCCAGAGCCCTGAAGAGCCTACTCTAGTTCTGATATTAACCTGACACGGTGAGCACATGGTTAGAAGGAAAAGAGCCAACACTGCGCTCCTATGAACCCGAGATCCCTTTATCTCTGAATTAAGATCATTGCAAAGTCGTGTGGATGGAGGTGTGGCTTCTCAGCTTTGCACATGCACAAAATCTTTGTCAGTTCCCAGTTCTTTGTGTTTCATAGATAATTATAACACAGGCTGCTTTCCAGATATGCCAGCTATTTCAGAGAACAGAGTCCGATCTGAGTCCTACCCAGAGAAAGTGGGCCTTTATTGAGCCTTTGGTTGACCAGGATACACTTTTTGCCCACTGAGCATTTTCCACTTGATCCACTAATTCATTGAGTCATTGTCCTCAGAGAAGCAGGAAAAAAGAGTAGATGGTAAAGATGAGCTGTCTCTTCTGTTCTTTTCCTAAGATAAAGTTTCCATAGAAAAGACCTTAGCATTTATATTAGTTAAGGTTCTTCCGGGAAACAGAAGCAACAGGAGATTACATATACACTCTATATTATATATGTATAATATACAATATGTACATGTATTATATTATAAAATTCATTATAGGAATTGGCTTTACATGGCTGTGGAGATTGGCAGGTCTAATTTCTATAGAGCAGGCTGCAAGTTGGAAGCTCTGATGAAGGTTTCGGTGAATTCCCCAGAGAAACTGGCTAGCTGAAGTACAGAAAGAACTTTTTTCTGACTGCTGAAATCATCAGTCTTTCCTTGAAGACCATCACCTGATTAGATGAGATTCCTCTCATTGCTAAAGGCAATCTTCTTTGCTGACCGTAGATGTGATCAGCCAGATTTAATGATTTAAATCCTTGAAATACCTTCACAGTGTCACTCAGGCCAGTGCTTGCTTGACCAAACAACTGGAAACCTTATTTCGCAAATGGGCATGTGAATTGAACCATCACAGCATTAAAAAGAAAAGTTAGACATTAACTACACCCATCCATTCATTTTAGGGATGAAAACTAAAGTTCTGATAGGTGACGTGATCTGCCTAGGGTTGCACAATTAATTAGTCTGGGATTGGAATTCAGGACTTAGAGATCCAGTGCAGCTTTTTCATCCTGGCTCTACATTATAGAGTTATTTGTCCAGTCAACACAGATGAACCACTTAACCTTTCTGATGTTCAGTTCTTAATTGTGCAGTGAGAATAATATCGATGATTACACTTATTTTAAAGGATGATTATGAGAATCTATGATGGTTAATTTCATGTGTCAACATGGCTGGGTTCTGCCATCCAGGTGTTTGGTCAAACACAAAGCTTGATTGTTCCAGGGAGAGTGTTTTGAAATGGGATTTGCATCTATGACCAACAAAGGAGAAAACTGCCCTCAGCAATGTGGGCAGTCTCCTCACCCAATCAGTAGAACTGAGGATTTCAGAGGTCTCCAGAGGAATTCAGACTCACCTTCCCTACTGGCTCTTGCTGGAATTTTCACCCAGCCAGCTTCCCCTGGGGAATTCTGAGGCTTCCCTTGTCAGAATTTCCAGCTTGTGGTCTGCCCTGAGGAGTTTGGACTTGCCAACCCTACGGTTGTGTGAACCAGTCCTTACAATAAAGCTCCATATACTTATATATCCTGTCGGTTCTGTTTCTCTGGAGAACCCTGACTAATTCCAAATCCAATACAGTCCAGGGAAGTAAGGAAAGTGAAAGCATCTCACATAACAGGTGCCCAATAGATGCTCGTTTACTCACTCAAAGCCAGCTGACACCCGGGAAGAAGCTGATCTGGAAGAGACATTTTTAGGGAAGATGACTAAAATACTAATCGTACAAAGTTTTTGAAAGTCTGAAAGAGCCTTGAAATTGGGGTAAGGAGAAGGGAGGCAGCAACGAAGGGGGAGGGGACCTTTAATGTCTAAGGTGTCTTGGTTGTTTGGTTTTAAAAGGAAAAGGTGTGTGTCAGCTGTGTGACTCATGAAACACTAATTAAATTTTTTACCCTTTTCATCCTGGTAAAACAAACAAAAGCACTTTTAGAAATGCTGAGCTTTCCAGAGACCCAAGAAAATCATTGCCCAAGTCTAAC
>PVKH010048922.1:0-10150 GCA_004027955.1 Chaetophractus vellerosus | reverse complement strand
CGATAAAGACCTGCCTATGTGGAAAGGACAGAGTAACAAGGACTATTTTCAGGCTGGACCTTCTTTAGCAAAGTGAGAAGGGTAGGTCTGAAGTCAAGGAACAGGGTTTTTTAGAGCTGGTTCTTTTATAAGTTCTTTCTGTTTAGTTACACAGGATTCTTCATTGCACACATCTTAGGCAAGCCCCTGAGTATAAAAGATTCCTCTTCAAATGGCCTTGATTTATTCAGCAAGTATTTATTAAATATAGGGGAGGGCTAAGACACTGATCCTAGCCCTTGAGCAGCTCTTCTAGTTGGTGTTTATGATAGCTACCATCTCTCAAGTACCTTCTTAGTGTGCAGCATCTTGCTCAGCTTTATATCTATTATCTCATGTCATCATTACAACCATAGCTAACTCCATATTGTACAGATAAGGAAACTGAGGACTAGACTGAGTCAGTTAATTGACCAGAGTCATAAAACTGGACACAAACTCAAGTGTGCATGATGCCAAAGTCCATCCATGTACTACCAATTAATCTCATTAAGCCTCAGTTTCATCTGTGAAATAGTATAAAACTGTAACCTTAATTTAGAGTGGCTGTGAAAATTGAAGAAGATAATTAATGTAAAGTACTCATTTATCATAGTGCCCAGCATACTGTAAGTCTCAATATATACCAGCAGATATTAATCCTATCGTCATATTCATCATTGCCATCATCTTCATCTTTGTTTGTTAAGGTACATACAAAGTACTAGGGTAGTTCAAAGGAAGGAGAGATCACTTTAATCAGGAGGGCAGTGGGGATAAAGGAACGATTTATCAAATTTGAACTTGAATGGAGACCATGTATGTGTGTATTTGGGTTCAAACGGTCATTCCAGTAGAAGAAACAGCATGACAAAAAGCAGAGAAATAGGATAACACCAACAATGTCAATGAGTGGTGAATGAATGGACCATTTTGGCTGAGTGATATGTGTGCAAGTGGAGATGAAGGTGAAAAGATGCCTTGGACTGAGAATTTTGAGAGTGAAATTGAATGTAGGCTTTATTTTATAGGCATAGGGGAAACACTGAATGTTAATGAGAAGGGGAATGATGCAAGCAGAGAGATACACCAGGAAAATTTGGCAGGTCATATATATATACACCCTATGTGTGGATTGAATTATGTATTCCAATTGAGACATGTTCTTGGTCTTGATCCATATCTCTGTAGGTGTTAACCCATTGGAAATAGGATGTCTTGAAGATGTTATTTTTAGTTACGGTGTGGCCCAACTAAATGAAGGTGAGTCCTAAGTGGATTACTGGAGGCCTTATATAGAAAAAGCCACAGGGAGGAGCCATAAGTCAGGAGTCAATGGAACTCAGAAGAGAGAGGAGAGTACATCACTGTGTGACCTGAGGCAGGGATTCAAGCCAAGGAACCCCAAGGATTGCTGGCCAGCACCAGAAATCTACCAACCACTGGGAAGAGGCAAGTCTTCTAACCTCAGGGCAATGAGCCAATGAGCCAATAAATTCCTACTGTTTAAGCCAACCCATTGTGTGGTATTTGTCATAGCACCTGGAAAACTTGAACACCTGAGACTCCACAGGTCTTGCCAGGGGCATCTTTAACCAGTCACAGTACTTTAACTGCAGTCCCTTACTCTTCTGTATCTGTTTTAAATTCATGAAGGCCTCTGAGGTCCATTGGATTTTCAGAACAACTTGGTGATGGGATGAGAAAAATATTTTGTCTTGTAAACTTTTTGAAGGCAAAGGCTGTGTGTATATTAAACTTTTGCTTTCTCCGTAGGTGAACAAGTGAGTGAGTGAATGTCCACTGAACTCTTGAGGAAACTGAGGTCAGGGGATGGGATGAAAATATCTCAAGACCTTATGATTGGTAAAACTTATGACTGGAACTTGAACCCAGGACTTTTCAACACTCCCGGTTTCATTATTACCAAACTTTTTCATCTACACTTCCTTGAAAGAGTGCTTTCCAAAGTCTGCACAATTTAATGACTTGGAATCCTGCTTGTTTTTTTCCCTTTTTTTCCCCTAAAAGTATAGTTTTGCCTTTTACCTTTCAAGTCAGTCACAGAGGGAGCATTTGGCTTTGTGCCCTCTGAGAGTTGATTTTCTAGCCCACAAGTCTGTGCTCTGATTCTGATGTGAGATAATGGAGCTTAGCCTTCAGAGATATGAAAGGTCCCAATTGTTTTGTTCTCCAAACAGTCAAAGAGAGCTGTTTTTTTCCCCTTGCAAAGCTTTCTTTTCCTTATAGCAAGGAGGGTGGAGAACTGGAGAATGGGAGGGGTAGAAAGAGGAACTTAGGTTAGCCTGTGGCACAGAAGCCTTGAATAGTTTCAAGAAAAAAATGAAATAATACAAACTGTAATTTCTTATTGTTCTCTGCTGCTTCTACCTCCCACTGTCAGTCTACTCCTTCCACCAAATGTATGATATTGGTTGTGGAGCAGATTTTTAAAAATCTCTTTTCTCTGGGATGTATAGTCAGTCAATGTTGAAGAAGGAGCAGGGCATCAAAGATGGTTGGCAACCCCTTAGCTCCCAGTTTCTGTCCTTCCTCTCCCCTTCAGGGGCAATGAAAAAGACTGCAGAAAGGCTCATCTCAAATTGGTCTCTTTCCATTAGTGCCTTGGCATCAGAAGGGAAAAAAAAGAACAATATACTATAAATAGCATTGTTGAGAAAACTAATCTCTAATTAATAAGATTTTGTATTTGTAGAGTGCTGCATACATTGTTTTTATAGTTACGGACTTAGGCTGTTGATTTTAAACAATTAAATCGAGGAGCTGTTTTGTGTTTTGTTGGATACATCCCGGCTACTTGTTGAAGGGTATGCTGAGATCAAGGCGTGACCTCTGCTCTGTGCAGTTCAAGGTCTTCACCAGTCTAGAATCTTAGCCTTGCCAATGCTTTGTAGATTACTGGGCTCAAGGGCCTGCATCATGCCAGCTTTACCCTCGACAGATTGCCCTAGTAACTGTTATCATGGTGGCATCCATTTGCCAGGATAAATATCCAGTCACATGGACTAGACCCTGGAGTCTTCAAGCAGTTCAGCCTTTCCTATTAGGGAATTCTTCAGGGAGAACCAAATACTGATTAGAAGGGGCCGGCTATAGCCCAGTGGATAGGGTGCTGGTACACCACATGGGAGGCCCGGGGTTCGGTTCCCGGGGACCTCTCCAAGCAGGCAGACCGCCTTGAGGGGACAAGCCGCCGTGGGTGGGGCAAAGCCCCCGTGGGCAGGGCAAAAAAGCCGCCATGGGCAGGGCAAAGCCGCCACGGGCAGGGCAAGTCGCCTGCGAACGGAGCCAAGCCGCCCGCGAAAAAAAATGGAGCCGAGCCACCCGCAAAACAGAACAGAGCCACCCACGAGCAGGGCAAGCCGCATACACAGTGGGCCGACTCCGCGCGTCGCTGCAACGGGGGGAGACAAAAAGCAGACGTAGGAGAACACACACACACAAGAACACACACACACAAAAATGAACACACAGCAAGAGCAAGCAGAAAGGGGGGGATATGTAACAAAAAAAAATTTTTCTAAAAAAAAATACTGATTAGAAGTGTTTAGGGTTTTTTTTTCTGTATGTGTTTAATTTTTTTTATTTTTAAAGAAGCTTTAAATTACATAAATGTTACATCAAAAATATAGAGGATTCCCATATGCCCCATCCCCTCCATCTCCCCTACTTTCCCCCATTAACAATATCTCTCATTAGTATGGTACATTGGTTACAATTGATGAACACATATTGAAGCATTGCTCCTCACCATGGATTATAGCTTACGTTATAGTTTACACTTTGCCCCACACAATTTTATAGGTTTTGACAAAATGTGTAATGGCCTGTATCCATCTTTGCAATATCATGCAGAACAATTCCAATGTTCAGAAAATGCCCCCATGTTATGCCTATTCTTCCCTCTCCCATCCCTCAGAACCTCTGGTAGCCACTGCCTTTATATCAATGCTACAAGTTCTTCCATTGCTAGAATAATAAGTCTATAATAGAATAATAATGTCTAATTTAGTCCATTGTTCACTCCCCAATCTTGAGGATTTGGGGATGGTGATGACCACTCTGCTTCTGATTGAGAGGGGTCTTAGATCCCATGGGGGAAGATGGAACTGTCTTGCTTGTGGCTGTGGATACTCTTTTTGGGGATGGGCATTGTTCATCATCATCCTTTTGTTAATTTTACTGGGTGAGTTAAATGAACTGGTGAGTAAGTGTTGCAACTCTGCTGAGATTCAAGGCTCAAATGGCACATTTACAGACCGAAGATTTAAGTCTCTGGGACATATACTTAATGAGTTTTATTTTTGGTATCACAGCATAGTGATTATGATCTTGGGGTTTAGAATCAGGCATATTTTGTGTATTAGTTACCTTTTGCTACGTAACAAATTACCCCAAAACTTAGTGGCTTTAAACAACAATATTCATTATCTTTTATGGTTCTATGGGTTGGCATTCAGACAGAACGCAATTGGAATGGCTTGTCTCTGTTTCACAATGCCTGAAACCTCCCTTCAAATACTTGAAAGCTGGAGGCTGAAAACATCTGAAGGCTCATGCACTCTCATGTAAGCATAGCTGGAGCTGTCAGCTGGAACACCTACATGTGGCCTCCCCATGTGTCCTCTGCTTCCTCACAACATGGCAACTGGATTCCAAAGATTAGCATGGATAGAACTATGGTAGAGTCCATAATGTTAGGTGCCTAATGGAAAGATATGCAAACAATGGAAGGAAGACAGTTACGAGAGAAACAGAAATGAGAATAAAGGAGTCCAAAGGTGGCTATGTTCATCTAACAATACTTCAGGGAATCAATGGATAAAAATTACAAGCCCTCCTTCTTACATCTGTGTATAGTGTGCAAATGAATTTATCAGGAACTTATAGCTTAACAACGAATTATCAAACAGCCCCTCTCTCATTCTGGGCTCACCTCTACTACCAACTAAACTGACCTGAGTAGCTCCTATGTCCAAGCATTCTTATAAGTACAACCTCATTTAATTCTCACAACAATCCAATGAAGTAGATGTTATAGTGTGCCCCCTTTTCTCTGGATCAGAACCAGAAAACTCCTGGTCCTCCATTTATAAACTACTACTAAGAGGCTTTATTCTTAAAGATATGGAGCCATTATTTCAACCTCAGACATTCACTTTATTCTAGTATCAGGGCCTACCTTGATGTTGGCCCCCCCATGTAATGCTTATGGTCATATAAGAAAATTTTGGCTGATAGGTTCAGGTATTATTATGTATGATCTAACTTAACATTTATTTTTTCTGCCAGCATACTTGTGTTTGATCTCTAATATCATAATTCTTCCAAGCCACACGCAACCAAAAATCTACACTAACCAAGGAAAAGTATTTCATAGATAAATATTTCTAAGCAATTGCCCCCTAGAAATAAAACAAAGTTTCCTAAAATAAAAATTCCTCCAATAATTTCCATTTCTGTTTTCTTTTAAAAGCTTTCTTGAGATATGATTCACATGCCATACAATTCACCCATTTAAAGTATACAATTCTATGTTTTGTTGTATTTTTGCGTTGTGCAGCCATCGCCAAAATTAATTTTAGAACATTTCATCCCCACAAAAAGAAACCCTGTACCAATTACCTGTCACTCCTCATTTCCCCACCCACCCCTATTCATAAGCAACAACTAATTTGATTTTTATAAAGTCCGGTTTAGTTTTTTCTTTTGTTGCTCACTTGGTATAAAGAAGGATCCATTACCTAATACAAGATACTGAAAATATTTCCTTACATATTCCTCTAAGAGTTTTATAACTTTAGCTCTTACATTTATGTTATTGATCCATTTTGAGTAAATTTTTATTTATTATGTCAGATGGGGGTCCATTTCATTCTTTTGCACGTGGATATCCAGGTTCCATCATCATTAGTTGAAGTGACTATTCTTTCCGCATTGAGTGGACTTGGCACCACTGTCAAAATACAATTGGCCATAGATGTGTGGGTTTATTTCTGAACTCTCAGGTCAATTCCATTGGTATAAATGTTTGACCTTGGGCCAGTCCCACATTGTTTTGATTACTGTAGCTTTGTAATAATATTTGAAACCAGGAAGTATGAGTCCTCCAACTTTGTTCTTCCTTTTCAAGATGTTTTTGGCTATTCAAGGCCCCTGGCCCTTCCATATGAATTTGATAATTAGCTTTTCCATTTCTGCAAAAAAGGCTGTTGGAATTTTGATTGGGACTGCAATGAGTCTGTAAATCTCTTTGGGTAATATTGACATATTAATGTATTGAGTCTTCCAACCCCTGAACATGGGGTTTCATTTATTTAGGTCTTCTTTACTTTCTTTCAGTAATTATTTGTAGTTTTCCATGTACAAGTCTTTTACATTCTTGGTTAAGTTTATTCTTAGATATTTTATCCTTCAAGTTGTGTTTATAAATGGAATTTTTTCTTGATTTCCTTTTTAGATTGTTCATTGCTAGTGTATAAAAACACCACTGATTTTTACATGTTTATCTTGTACCTCAACACTTTGCTGAATTTATTTATTAAATCTGGATGATTTCTTATAGTTTCTTCAGGATTTTCTACATAAAGGATTCTTTTAATTTCCCAGCTGCTAAAACAAGTATCATACAATTGGTTGGCCTAAACAATGGGAATTCATAGGCTCACAGTTTTGAGGCTAGAAGTTCAAAATTGAGTCATCAGCAAGGCAATACTTTCTCCCAGAAAACTGTGGTGTTCTGGGGCTGGCTGCCTGGGGTCCTTGGTCCTTCAGTTCTTCCTTCAATTCACCCATCTCTGTCCCTTTCAGGAATTGCTTCTGTTCATACAAATTTTGCAAAAACCATGTTGGCTTTGCATGTAGTTCCTGCAAGTTCAAATCATCATACAGAACTCTCCACAGATTCTTCCTGGATAACTGCATTTCCAATCCCGACTTCCACTGAAATGGCTGACTGGATTCATCTTCAGCCATATCCACTTCAGCAAAGTGTTGTTCAGTTAAACCCTCTCATAGAACTTTCTTCATTGAGGAGTCCCTTCCCCAAAACTCAGGAAGGTCCCTGAGAGAGCTGCTTCTGGTCCTAGTCTCAAAGCACACTATCTGTATAGGCTTAGAATTTTACAAAACCATCAGTTCTCAGCTCGTCCATTTCCTCTCAGATTTTGCTATAAGATGCAAGGAGAAACCAGGCTGCACCTTACACACCTATCTTGGAAATTTCTTCAGCTAAATATCTGTGGCAGTTTGAAGCTTTTGTGGACCCCAGAAAATCCTGTGCATGTAAACCTATTGTAGATGGAACCTTTTGATTAAATTCTGTTAAGGGAACTTCCTTTTAATTAAATTACTCACTTAAGGGCCTTTGATTAGATTTCAGGACCGAGGGTGAGTCTTTATCCTCTTACATGAGTCCTTTATAAACAAAGAAATAAAAAGCTGCAGACACAGATAAAAGCTGTAGAGACAGAGAGAAGCCTCCAGAAGTTGAAATCAATGAGCCTGGGAGAGAGAAAAGTCACAGACAGAGCAGCCAGAAACTGAAGGCAAAGAGGTCCACAGGAGAAGAGAGCAGATTTTGCCACGTGCTTGCCTGCCCACGGCTGCAACTGGGGAAGAAAGGGTTTCCCAATGATGCCTTGATTTGGACACGTTCACTCAAAACTGTAAGCATTTAACCTAATAAATTCTCATTGGAAAAGCCAACCCATTTCTGGTTTATTGCTTTCAGCAGCTTTTAGCAAACTAAAACAGTATCCAAATCCATCACCTAAAAGTTTCACTTTTGATCTGATGTCAGAACACAATTTTGCCAAATTCTTTGCCACTTTATAACAATGATCACCTTTCTTCCAGTTTCCAGTAACATATTCATCATTTCCTTCTAAGGCCTCATTGAAAGTATTTTCGCATCCGTATTTCTAACAATCTCTTCACAACAATCTAGGATTTTTCTATCAAGCACCTCACAATTCTTCCAGCCTCTACCTATTACACAATTCCAAAGCCATTTCCACGTTTTAGTTATGTGTAATAGCAGTACCCCACTTTCTAGTACAAAAAAAAATTTTTTTTTAGTTGCCCAGCTGCTAAAACAAATACCATACAATGGCTTAGCTTAAACAGTGGGCATTTATTGGCTCATGATTTTGTGGGTAGGAGAAGTCCAAAATCGAGGCGTCAGCAAGGCAATGTTTTCTCCCAGAAGACGGTGGCATTCTGGAACTGGCTGCCCAGGATCCTTGGTCCTTTTGGCTGTGCACTTGGTGGTGTCGTCATCTTTCCCTTCCAGGTTCTGTTGGCTTCCAGCTTCTGGCTGTTCCCCATGGCTTCTTTCTCTGCAGCCTTCTTTATAAGGCCTTCCATAATAGGAATTATGATTCAGTTGGGCCACACTTTAACTGAAATAACCTCATTAAAAGGTCCTATTTACCATGGCTTCATACCCACATGAGTGGATTAAGATTAAGAGCCTGGTCTTCTGGGGTGCATAACTACCTGCCACCACAGGGACTGTGTCATTTGTGAATTTCTGATCTTTCCTATTTGGGTTCCTTTTATTTCTTTTTCTTTCCTAATTGTTCTAGCTAGAACTTCCTATAGCAATGATGAAAGTGGGCACCCTTGTTTTGCTTCTGATCTTAGGAGGCAAGAGTTCAGTCTTTCACCATTGTGCTGTTAGCTATGGGTTTTTCCTCATTTTTGTTTTGCTTTACATTTTCCTAATGAATAAAGATGTTTAACATTTTTTATGTGCTTATTGGCCATTTGTATATTTATTAGGAGAAATGTCTTCAAATCCTTCGCCCATTTTTAATTGTTTTTTTTTTTGTTTTTGTTTTTGTTTTTTTTGCTGAGTTTTAAGAGTTCTTTATATATTCTGGATAGAAGTTGCTTAAGAGATACATGATTTGCAAAACTTTTCTCCCACTCTTTGGGTTAACTTTTCACTTTCTTGATGTGAACAAGAACATTTCAGTTTTTAATTTTGATCTTCTGTGGTTGTCTTTAATTAATTTCTTTTTATTTTATGTTCAATATTTACTTCTGTTTTCATTCACTTATTCATTAAGTGTCTATAATGTATCAAGAACTATTCTAGGTACTGGTGATACATCAAGAAACAAGATAGGATAGTGTCCCTGCTCTCATGAAACTAACATTCCTGTCAGTGGAGAAAGATGGTAACTAATTAAACACTTTCAGACAATTTCAGACAATAGTAAATATTTTTAAGAAAATAAAGTAGGGTAATGAGAGAGAGAGTTTTACAGGACAGGGGTCTGAGATGGGAAAGCAGCTTTAGTTAGAACCACACTATTGACATTTCAGACCAGATAATTCTTTGTTGTGATGGGGATGAATTGTGCATTTTAGTATGTTTAGCAGCATCCCTGGCCTCTATCCGCTAGATGCCAGTAGCACCCTCCCCCCAGTAGTGACAACCAAAATGTCTCCAGATATTGCCATATGTTCCCTGGAGGGCACAATCGATCCCCGTTGAGAAACACTGGCCCAGAGAGAAGTGGGCAGGGGCCAAATTATGAATAATAATCTATAATAAGTAATTTGGTATGTATTCCAAGTATAATTAATTAGAAGCCAGTGGATTGGGGATAATGGGTATTCTCAAATATAGGAACTGTAGGGTACATTTGAGTTCCTATCCCATGCTTCCTTACTCAAAGACCCACAATCAGTTAGGGATAGAGCAGACTAGCACTCAGGTCCCATGACTTCTAGTCTAGAGACTAAGCAGTCCCTGCTGTTAATTGACATTATGATTTCAGGTGACCATTATTATAACGGAAGCTTCCCTGGATTCACTTTTTTAAAGAACGCCTAATATACTGTTGACATTTGGTATGAAAATCAGAGAAGGTAAACTCTAGTCTCTTGCTACTCAAAGTGTGGGTCATGGGCCAGCAGCCTCAGCATCACCTGGGAGCTTGTTAGAAATGCAGACTCTCAAGCCTTACCCCAAAGCTACTGAATTAAAATCTGCATCTTACCAAGATCCCCAGCTAATATGTATGCAGGTTAGAGTTTGAGAAGCACTGATCTAGTTTAGCAAAATATCAGATGCAGTAAAGTGACTCAGATGGTTTTT